>PVIR01021856.1:0-14912 GCA_004026965.1 Petromus typicus
CAATTCAAAAATGGGCATCTGAAATGAACAGATATTTTTCAGAGGAAGAAGTAAGAGCAGCTAAGAAGTATATGAAGAAATGCTCAACATCATTAGTCATTCGAGAGATGCAGATGAAAACAACATTGAGATTTCATCTCACTCCACATAGAATGGCTGCCATTTCAGAATCAGCCAACGGCAAATGTTGGTGAGGCTGCGGAGAAGAAGGAACCCTTCTCCACTGTTGGTGGGACTGTAGACTCGTACAACCCCTGTGAAGATCAGTTTGGAGAATCCTCAAAAGGCTAGGATTGATGGTCCCATTTGACCCAGCCATTGCCCTGCTAGGTATATACACCAAAGAATTAAAAGACTCATATCACAGTGACATATGTGCACCCATGTTTATAAGCAGCCCAGTTTGTGATTGCTACATCTTGGAAACAACCCAAGTGTCCATCAACTGAAGACTGGATAAAAAAGCTGTGGTTCTTCTACAGAATGGAGTAATACTCTGCCATAAAAAATGATAAGTTTGAATCATTTCTACTTAAATGGACATAACTTGAGGATATCCTCATAAGTGAAATAAATAGGGCACAGGTAGGTACATATCGCATCTTTTCTCTGGTATGAGAAAATGAAGATGTAAATGAGTCCTAGCATTGTATGTTATATATTGTGAAATAGAAAATGCTCAATGTAAAATAAGGTGAAAGGGGACAATGTTGAGATTGTAACAAAAAAAGTAAGGAAACAAATTTTATGTATATGGGGGGGTGGTAGGGTGGGTAGGGCTACGGGAAAAAATGAGAATTAAGTTGTGTCTTATACTGGTACAAATCCCCATTATGGAGTGCAATCATGATGTGTATATTTAATGTACCAATAAAGATTTTTTTAAAAATTTATCAAAATCAACTTTTTCAAACTCTGGAATTAATCCAAAATTTTAGCAATACAGGCAGCACTTATTCAAGAAAAACAGCTGAATCTTAGTATGAATATAAGCTACATGACATTTTACTGCCCTGTTTCCATTTCCTGACCCTCATTTTTCCTTTATTGAATTTATTGGTACATTTCAGATATATATTGTGATCATATTCAACACTGAGAATTTGTACCTGTACATGATGTATCTTCTTATTTTTTCTCATCTCCCTGCCCATCCTCAACTCCCCAACCCTTATATACATAAGGTTTCATTTATTGTTGTTGTTTTCACCATCAAATTTTTTCTTTCTCTTCTTTGCTTTCCCATACCTCCCTCCTTTCCCTTTTCTCTCTGACATTTTCTATTTCACAATACCTATCATACATTCTGGACCTCATTTTCACCTTCAGTTTCTCATACCAGAGAAACAATGTGGTATTTATACATCTATGTCCTATTTATTTCACCTATGAGTATGTCCTTAAGGTGCATCCTTTTAGGAATAAATGTCTCTATCACTCTTTATGGCTAAGTACTATTCCATTTTATATTTTTAAAAAACCCACATCTTCTTTATCCGGTCTCCAGTTCATGGACTGGAGTATGTTCCCAAGATGTAGCTACTACAAACTGTGCTGCATCATATGTTTGAAAATTAGAATCTTGCAACTATGGAGAAAACCAGCAGCCTACCAGATGCCAAAGGTGATGGAACATAATTGGAGCTTATTCGGGCTACATTATTACTTGACATGTATGGCAGTTTCCTGGAAGATACCATATCTAGAGATCTCTTTATTTGACCTAATTCAAGGCTTGTCCAATGCAAAATGCCTTTTCCCACAGGCATTTGTCAAAAACAATAGTCAATTTTTATTCTTAGGAGGACATCTAAAATAGTAATTAAACAAAAGGGTTAAAAGGAAAATTGGGAAATCAGAAGTCCATAGAAGACTTTGAAAAGCTCTAACATACTCCAGGGAAACTAGAAGCTTATGTGAAATGAAGGGCTACCGATATATGATCAGTAAAGACCTGAAAAGGCGCTAAGCACTTATTTATGGCTGATCTTTAAGTTCTGTTAAACACAGGCAAAGTTGTTAACTTCCTATCTGACTGTTTAAGGCAAGCCTCAAGAGCCTCTTGGCAAATACTGGGGGATTTAACGGTTCTAAACTTTTAAAGACAATCTGTCTGATCATGAGCTGAATATTAAACTGATCAAGCAGAGACTTCTTCAGTGGCCACACACAACAATACAGATTTTTAAGATTTAGTTTAGTAAAGTCACAAAACAACAAATAAGACAAATAACAAACTCAAGGTACAGGAAAGAATATGATTCAAAGATTGCTAATTAGGGCCAGGGATATAGCTCAGTGGTTCTGGTGCCTGTCTTGCAAACTCAAGGACCCAGGTTTGATCCCTGGTAACCACATAACAATACTGGGCATGGAGACTCACGCCCAGCAGCAACCAGTACCACATACCACAGTGCCAGGCGTGGTGGCTCACGCCTGTAATCCCAGCACTTGGGAGGCAGAGGCAGGAGGATTGCTGTGATGTGAGTTTGAGGCTGAGCTCAGGGCCAGCCTGAACCACAAAGCGAGACCCTGTCTCAAAAAACCTTAAAAAAAAAAAAAAAAGATTGCTAATTAGATTCGTTAATTTAGTTTATTAGTTTTTGAAAAAAGGTCTTAATTTTGTAGTTCAGGCTAGCCTTGAACTCACTAATGCCATTCTATTAGAATGCTGCTGCCTGAGTGAGAATCTACATTACCATTTCTTTTTGACATTCTCAATGTAAAAGTTTAGGTAAGTAATTGTAGGACATTTTTCTTTTATAATACAGATATCCATAGCTATGAATTTGCATTAAAATTTTGCTGGTAGGAGATGGTCATTTAAGAGAGTCACAAAAAAGGCACAGACTACACATGGACCCCTGGAGAACTTCAAACTCAGGCCAAGAAGGACACAGGAGTCCCTCACTCCAAGCTGAGAAGCCTGATTTTTCATAAGTGGCTTTTGGAGGAAGTTGGGTCTTAAAGAGCTATTAAGTTGAGTGGACTCCTTGACCCCATCCCCAACCTCTGCTGCTGACATCCAACACAGAGCTCAGAGGTCTGTGTGCTTTCCTTATCTACCATGTGATCAGAGATATGCCTCAGCCTGGATGGTTGCCTCAGCCTGAGGTGTGTGCACACAGGAATTCTGGAGGGGAGCTGGAGGTAGAGCAACCCACAAACACACAGGCTGTAAAACTAGGAGGAGAAATCCAAACTTTAGGGTGCACAAATGGATACAGAAACTGGAAGGGGCTAGGATGACAGTCATTCTTACTGCTCTAAGTTGTTTTTATTTGCATTTCTCTAATAACCAAGATGCTAAAGATTTTTTTCATGTATTTATCGGTGATTCATACTTCTTTGAGGAGCTATCTATTCATTTAGTTCTAATTTTTTGATTGGGTGGTATATTTTGTAGTGTATAATTTTTTGAGTTCTTTATATATTTTAGGTATTAGCCCTCTCCAAGTAATAGCTGGCAAAATTTTTCTTCCATTGTAAGTTGTCTCTTCATTCTGTTGGTTGTATAGTGGTACCTCAGTTCAAACAATTTGTTCCATGGTTCTGGAAAAGATAGTCACATTCATGTTTCTTCAGGAAAGATGGTCATGGTTATGTTTGTCACCCAATGCAGAGTTCGCAAACAAAAACAAAATTTTGCCAAATATCTCTGTTTACAAAGCATTCATGAATGAATGAGGTATCACTGCATTATACTACAGATCGAAATAACCTATAGACATTTTATTCAACAACTACAGAATATACATTCGTTCAGCTCATAGAACACCCTCCAAAACAGACCATATTGTAGACCATAACATCTTAACAAATACAAAAATAATTTCTTGCATCTTACCAGACCATAATGGAACTAAACTAGAAGTGAACCACAAGAGATACTACAGAAGCTATATAAACATGTGGAGATTAAATAATTCACTTTTGAATGATTAGAGTATCATTGAAGAAATCAAGAGGGAAATTTAAAAACTGCTTAGGAAGAGTAGGAATTTTTTAATTTTTCTCATACTGATGTATGGGTATTTTGCTATTGATCATTCTATATACTGTTGTTATTTTCTGTCAAGTTCATTATGTATACACAATTCCTACAAATAAAGACAGAAACAATCTCTTTAAATTTTTCAAATTTAAAATTCACTATATTTTCCAATCACATTTCAAAAATGCTACACATTACAAAAAGACACCTTAGAATGCTAAAAAAAAAATTGTTTTGCTGAATTAAGAAGCACTAATTTTAACATGTTCCTACCTGCTTCTACCACCTGTGGTACATGCATGACTATCCCATGCTACCCAAAAAAATAATTATCCATGTACCACTGATGGTTCAGAACTACTCAGCAGTAAGACATACAAATTATGCTCCCATCATGAACACATTAAAATAACTCACTTAAACTAGGCTTGGTTCACTTGTTTTCTTGAATTTCATACTTTCAAAGTCTGTATAAGTGTTAACATTAAATCAGTTCAATATTGGCCCAGGGATTTAGCTCAGTGGTTCTGGCACTGCCTGGCAAGCGCAAGGTCCCGAGTTAAATCCCTTGTAACCACACACCACAATGCTTGGCATGGTGGTGCACACATGTAAGCATAGCACTTGGGAGGCAGGGGCAGGAGGATTGCTGTGAATCTGAGGCTGGCCTGTGATACGAAGCAAGACCCTGTCTCAAAAAAATAAATAAACAAAATTTTAAAAATGAATTAGTTCAATACTGAACTGTGAAATATTAATGAAAATTCAGCTTCACTGATTTAGCTTAACCACTTGTCAAAATATGAACAAAACACAATATACTGAAGAAAATATGTTTTTCTCTATTTTAATAAGATGTTTAAGACACTGAAGAAGAATTGACATTTAGCTGCGTATTATGAGCAGTAACTGTAATTCTCACGGTTTAGGAATACAGTGAAATCTTGCACATAATAAAAATTATGTTTTATTTTTTAAAGTTTGCTTATAGTAAATGAAATGAAAAATTTTAGTCAGATTTGTATATACCTTAAAAGTAGAAAGTCCATAAAGTCTTGTAGTATGAACAGTTTCTTGAGAAATATTTGTAATATTAGTGATAAAGTCCTCAAGGTATTTACAAGCTTGTTCCAGATGTGTTGTGTTTATGATGATTTGCACTAGCTAGAAAACACAAAATATATCTAGTAAAACAAAGGTTACACATGTATGACACTTCTTGATTTTTTAAAACAAGATTACTTCTATCAACTGTATGACTTTTGCATAACTTCAGCAATACAAGATATAAGTGATTATTTGATTTCAAAAAATTTGCTGCAAATACTGCTCATAAATGGTACATTCTTAAGATACTTATATAAATTCATAGTCTACCAATATTTTTGTATAACTTTTCATAGTATTTTTCATATCTCAGGTAGGTAACAAATAAAAAATGAGGCTTTTCACTTCCCAATTGAAGTCTAGCAATCAGAATTTTAAACATATTTATTCATATCTTCAACTACTTCCTTCCCATGTTAAACCCTTTCCCACTACATTTCTTAAATTTGCATTAATGATTAAATTTTTAAAACTCTGCTTCTAGTACAAAGTTAGTTTTCTAGGATGGTGTTTCAGCAATAACTTAAAAAATGTAAAATGTATGAATATTGCAAAAAGAATTTCATAGAATGATATTCAGCAATAACATAATAACTTTTTCGTATAATAAAACAATTGACTCTGTGTCTTCTTAACCTACCTCTGTCAAACCTATATGTGGTTTTTTAATAAGGTTCAGTAAACAGCTACTCAAAGTTCTGGTCAGCAGCAGATTTGTTGATTTCCTAAGCATATCATCTATCTCTGTTGAACTAAAAACAAAGACTGATATTACTAAATTTTTAAAGGGTACAGTTAATATTATGAGAAATTTAATAATTTGTTTAGTCATTATTTTATACCTTTAAATTATAACTAACACACTAAATCATAAACTTCAATTTAGTTTAAAAAAGGTATATTTTCACTCAATAAAGTAAAATGTTCATTTGTAAGATAAAATTTAAGTGTATTCAATCAGTCACTAGAGAAAAAACTCATGAAGTACTTAGTACAAGGAAATAAAGCTATTGTGAAATTATTGACTCGACTGTTGGGCAGTCACTCTGCAAGATATTTCAGATACAACTAAAGCTAAAAAGTATTTTTATTTATTACTTTTTTTTAGTGGTATCATGGATGAAACTTGGGCCCTTGGGCTTGCAAGGTAGGCACAGTACCACTGAGCTAAATCCATGGCTTTAAAAATTACTTTTAAAATATAAATTGATGTGATCTTTTTCTACCCATAATTGCCAGATTTAATTTTTAATATAACTAAACTATCCATTTCCTTAAGATTTTTAAAAGACATTTAAAGAAATAAATTATCTTAAACTAATTTGGTGCACAAACTCCATAGTAATTATTAACACATAAAGATTGCTAAACTAGCACTAAAAATTTCATTCTTTCCTATAATTACTAGGCCTTCAACTTAAGTGAATGATTATTTCTTGAAGAAAGTTTCACTTTAACAGTTTATCCGTCATTAAATCATGGGTTCTCAATTTCAGCGCTACTGGCATTTTAGGTTGGATAATTCTTTACTGTGAAGACTCATCTGTAAAACATAGGACATTAGCATCATCGCTGGATCCTATCTACTAATTGTACACAGGACTTCTTCTAATTCCCATCCCTGGTTGTGATAATCAAAATGTTTTAGATAGTGGCAAATGGAAGGATAGGTAGTGCTAACAGGAGAAACCAAAATTACCCCTCATTTAGAAATAATGCTTTAGATAGGCTAGAAACTGAGAACCACTTACTTTTTATTTCAGTATAATAATCCTCTAAAATATCTATATAACACAAGTATTTACTACCTTGTATGTTGAAAGATCCACATCAAGCAAGATTTGACAAAACAGGAATACTTTTCATTACTCCAATATTTTCCATATTAACACAGCTATGCCTTTTCTCCTTTTTGTTTTGCATTTTGCTTTTGGTGCTGGGGATTCAGCCCACGCTTGGTGCCTGTTTAACTCTATCACTGAGTTATATCCCCAGCCCCAGTGCAGACATTCTACTATTTCTGCTAAACCTAATTTCAATGGGCCTAAGAAAACATTTCTTTTTGATTCTGTGTAACTAGATTCAAGACATCCCAGGAAATGAGCACACCACCGCTAAGACTTCAGGGCTACTTTGCATTAAACACTCAGACAGAGAATTCTTGCCAATCCATCACTAGTGTCCCTAGAACAAGCAATTTACATACTCTTATAAAAAACAGATGGTTGTCAACTCCTCTGGTTTCTTTTCTGACACATTCAAATTGTGTATAAAACACTCTGGATAGAATCTTACATAAAAAGTTACTCATACAAATATTGTCCTTTCTTTAATTTCCCTATACTTCAATGCAGTTTTTCTCATAAATAACAGAAGAGAAAGAAAACCTATCTGTATCTGTGTTCTATTTACCAGCAAGAATTACTATGACCAGTAATCTTCTCATGAACTAACTCTAATTTTCCTCCAATGCTTTCAAAATAATATAAAACCATTCCCATCTTAAGTCTATTATTCTTCTTCTCCTAAACCTCGAGCCTACCACGTGCCAGGCACTATGATAAGTACTTTACCATGTTACCGCACTTCACTCTTTCAACTGCCAAATTGTTTCCTTACATTATAGATGAGGAACTGAGGTTTAAGATTAGTTGAATTGTAGGAGGTCTTATTTCAATCAGTGGGTATGAGCATCAAGAAAAAACAACTAAGGTTAGTCAGAGTCCAAAGCTTATTTGTTTTCCTGTCTTTTTTTTTTTTTTTTTTTTTTTTTTTTTTTTTTTTTTTTTTTTTTTTGAGACAGGGTCTCGCTTTTGTAATTCAGGCTGACCCCGAGCTCAGCCTCCAACTCACAGCCATCCTCCTACCTCTGCCTCCCAAGTGCTGGGATTACGCGGGTGAGCCACCAAGCCCAGCACTGTGGTATGTGGCACTGATTGCTGGTGGGCATGAGTCTCCATACCCAGCACTGTTGTATGTGGTTACTGGGGATCGAACCTGGGCCCTTGCACTTACAAGGCAGGCACTGGAACCACCAAGCTAAATCCCTGGCCCACAAAGCTTATTTGTTAAGCATTATACTAACTCTGTTTTATTTTATTCATTATTTATTTATTTTTGTGGTGTATGTATCAAACTCTGGGATTTGTACATGACAGACAAGCACTTTACCTTTGAGCCATATCCCCAGCCCTTACTTCTAGTTTGGGTCAAAAGAGAACATAAAATGAAAAAAATAGGGATAAATAGTGATCCTCAACTATATGTGACCCAAAATATACCCACTATAGGAACATATCATTTTAAAAGAAAGAATTTTACACTACTCCTTTTTCAGTCACAATCATTTGAATTCATTGTTTTTCAAAATCTACAATATGTTGTATATCTTTTAGAATCTAAAGTTAACATTTATAGAGACTTTAACATAATTAGCTATGGAGTATAATGAAACTTGAATGATATTCTTAGGTTTTGACCTGCATCAGAATCACCTAGAGGAGTGAGTAAAACCCTGAGCCTCACCCTCACTTTCTAATCCAGTAAGACTGAGGTAGCATTTACAATAACTTCCTCCTTAATAGTATTGCTCATTTCTAATAACTTCCTCCATAATGGTACTGCAGTACTATTATGTGCCAGGGTACACTTTAAGAACCACTGGCTTATGGGAACAACATCACAATATACACTGGGTATTCAATTTTATTTCTTCTCTGCTTCATATTATTCATAAATAGGAATCAAATAATTTTTTCAAAAATCCTAAAGTCAGATACTCTTTAACCCTGGCAGACACGTATTTCTTATTTAATTCACTTATGCCATGTATAAATTTAAAATAGTACATCACAATAAAAGGCAGATACAATTTTTTAAGATGTACTACAACTGTTATTGTTCTCATTGCTTCTGCTTGAAAATTAAGTAACTGTCATATTTTCACATCTTTTTGTGGCTTAAAATTCAATACAGTTTTCCACTGAAGACATTTCCTGCTATTTGGTATAAAAATTCAGAAGAATGGCTTTCAAAGAAGGTGGCATTTGTGAAAGCTAGTATCCTAGTCAGTTTTCCAGAGAATGTTCATAATCAGAAATACATCATAAGGAAGGCCTTGAGTTCAATCCACACTACTGAGAGTGGGAAACAGGAGAGGAAAGGAGAAGGAAAGAAAAATAAATACACCATATGACTATAATGCAGGATCCATGCAGGTAGCTGGAACAAGATGCAGCAAAAGATTAATGTGCTGATATCATTAACTCTAGGTCAGCCACTGCACCAGGTACTTTGATTGATGCAAGAGTCTTAAGTCCTGTTCTTCAACCCAATTCTGAACCTAACCAGCAAGGTCATTCTAAACAAATGATTTAGCCTTTCTGAGCCTAGGTTCCTTATGAAGAAATAAGGAAACTCATGGCACATTTTCTATCTCCATAAACATAGGATATTACCTTTATTATACCAGATATGTGTAATTTTTTTGTCTGTATAATTAGCCTGGGCTACAGTTACCAAGAGTTGTGTTGCTCTTCACTGCTGTATATGATAGTAACTTGCTACAATATTCTTTATTTATTCTGTTGGTTTTGCCTAAATCCTTAATTGAAGCCTATTCAAGAAAGAGAACAATGATATATAGTTTTCAACAAATTAATAGCATAGATGAAAAGAAGACACTGGTAAAACAGATTTAACAATGAATACAAGGTGGGGACTTTGGATCTGATTCGAATTTATCAACTATGGAAACATATTCAATCAAATACAGTGTTATGTACTAGAGAACTGATCATTTTTAAAGTGCAGTTAAGTAATGGAAAATGCTCACTCCTTTCAGAAGCATAAACTGAACTAGTCATAAATAAACAGGTCTTTATTTAGGGTATTTGTTTTCCAATACTGCAGCAAAAAATAATGAATATGACATAATACTTATTACATTTAAATCTAGATGCTGAGAGGGCCAGGTATTTAGCTCAGTGGTTCGAGCATCTGCCTGGCAAGCACAAGGTCCTGAGTTTGATCACCAGTACCACAGACCATAATGCTGGGCAAGGTGGCTCACACTAGTGATCCCAGCACTCAGAAGACAAAGGCAGGAGGATTGCTGTGAGTTCAAGGCTACCCTAGGTACACAATGAGTTCAGGGCCAGTCTGAATTATAAAGCAAGACCCAGTCTCAAAGAACTAACATCAACAAAAAAATCTAGATGCTGAGAAACAGATGCTTCCTATCAAATTAGCTCTACTTTTATGTATACTTAAAGATTTGCATATTAAAAAGTTTAAAAATACAAAACTAGATTGGGCAAGGTGTGGTGGTAGGCATACCAATTGTGATCCAAGCACTTGGGAAGCTAAGGCAGAAGGATTGCTGCAAGTTCAAAGCCAGCCTGGGCTTCAGAGTGAGTTCAAGGACAGCTTGAACTACATTGCTAGGCTCTATCTCAAAAAAATAAAATGAAATAAAATCAAATCAAAACAAACAAACCAAAAAACCAGTCCATTTATAGAAACTTAATCTTAAATAAATTAAGCCTTAAATAAGTCTTTCCAATAAGATGATAATCCATTAAAGAGTCATGATATGAAAAGAAAGCATTAATATTTCATAAAACCCATGGTAAAAGACATATTTCTTAATAAGCTTACCTCCGGTGGAGTGACTCTGAAAATTTAAGGCTTGCATAAATAAATTCTTTAACCTGAATGTAAATATGAGGTACTGATTGAGACATGGGAAACTTCTTTGGGAAAGATTGCTGTGAAAACAGAAAGTTAATACTGTCTTTGAAATTTTAGCAAAAAATGCTGATCACTTAATGTGTAAAAAGTAATTTAATTTCACATTTAAATCAAAAACTTTACTATTAGGCAATGATTTACAGTGTGCTTCTTAGCTAGATTGATCTATCAGCAAATATCCACTTGAAAATTCTCAGTCGCTAAAAGGTTAAAATTCCTACAAGACTTTAACCTAAAAACCTCTTGTTTAAACTTTGTGAAGTCTAATCTACTCCATCTCACATTTGTTACAACCTTGCTAGGTTATGAACACACTCTCACCAAGGTCTTCTTTGAAGTATCTGACATAATTGCCCAATTAGCACCTTTTTGAATTTCCAACACTTATCCCCTTATGCTTCCCAACATAGCAAATGCTACCACCACTGAAGACAGAAACTTGCTCATTATACCTGACCGCTTTATTTTCCTTATTCCTAAGATGCAAATAGTCACTACTTCTGTTGCTTCACTATTCTAAAAACCTCCTAAATCAAGATTCACGACCATTTACCCAGCTGGTCTCCTCAATACCAGTCTTATTCTTTTTCAAACTATTCTACATAATAGCCAAAGTGATATTCCTAAAGTACAAATTTCATTATATTCTTGCTGCTTAAAACTCTTTGGTGACTTGTGATGACCTTCAAGATAAAGGGTAAACTCTTCAACAATTTACAATATCCAATTATTTACAAGGTCCATTATGGTCTGAACATTTCAAATTCTCTAATTTTATTTTTTATCTTCATCTTCTGAAGTTCATTAACTTTGTACTTTATACTACAGGAATAAAGACCTTCTGCATGTAGAAATACTAACAAATGAATATAATTCCTAAATTAGGAATTTAACCCAAAGAGGTATGGCATATACTAGAAGCTCCTATAAGGAAAGCTAAATTTCCTTTAAACTATAAACCTATTAAGAATAATTTAAGATAACTGGAAGAGTACTAGAGTTTATTCAGTTCAACTTCCTCTTTTATTTTATTTTTTTAAATTGAAATCTTTATTGGTACATTACATATACATATCATGATTGCACTCCACAATGGGAATTTGTACCAGTATAAGACACAACTTAATTCTCATTTTATCCCATAGCCCTACCCACCCTACCACCCCCATATACATAAAATTTGTTTCCATTCTTTTTTGTTATAATCTCATTATTTTTCCCCCTTCACCCTATTTAACTTTGGGTATTTTCTATTTCATAATATATAACATACAATTCTAGAACCCATTTACATCTTTATTTTCTCATATGAGAGAAAAGATGCAATATGTACCTATCTGTGCCCTATTTATTTCACTTATGAAGATATCCTCAAGGTATGTCCATTTAAGTAGAAATGATTCAATCTTATCATTTTTTATGGCAGAGTAATAATCCATTCTGTAGAAGAACCACAGCTTTTTTATCCAGTCCTCAGTTGATGGACATTTGGGTTGTTTCCAAGATGTAGCAATCACAAACTGAGCTGCTATAAACATGGGTGCACATATGTCACTGTGATATGAGTCTTTTAATTCTTTGGTGTATATACCTAGCAGGGTGATGGCTGGGTCAAATGAGACCTCCAATCCTAACTTTTTGAGGAATCTCCAAAATGATCTCCACAGGGGTTGTACGAGTCTACAGTCCCACCAAAGGTACAGAAGGGTTCCCTCTTCTCCGCAGCCTCGCCACCATTTGTTGCTGGCTAATTCTGAACTGGCAGCCATTCTTTGTGGAGTGAGATGAAATCTCAATGTTGTTTTCATCTGCATCTCTCGAATGACTAATGATGTTGAGCATTTCTTCATATACTTCTTAGCTGCTCTTACTTCTTCCTCTGAAAAATATCTGTTCATTTCAGATGCCTATTTTTGAATTGGGTCTTTAAATTTGGGTGGGCTGATTTTTTAAAGCTCTTTATGTATTCTAGATAGTAACCCTTTGTCTGAGGAACAGCTGGTAAAGATTTTTTCCCACATTGTTGGTTGCCTTTTTGCTCTGTTGGTGGTTTCCTTTGCTGTGCAGAAGCTTTTTAAAAGAATGAGGTCCCATTTGCTGATTTCTTCTGCCAATTCCTGTGCTATAGAGGTTTTGTTCAAGAAGTCTTTCCCTAAGCCAGTGTCTTCGAGAGTTATTACCTAACTTGCTTTGCAGCAGGATAAGAGTGTCTGTTTTAATATTTAGGTCTCTTATGCACTTTGATTTTAGTTTGGTACACAGTGAAAGAGTTAGATCTAGTTTTAGGCTTTGGCAAGTTAAAGCCCAGTTTTTCCAGCACCATTTGTTAAAGAGGCTATCTTTCCTCCATTGAGGATTTTTGGCTCCTTTGTCAAAGATGAGGTGGCTCAGTGTATCTGGAGTAGTTTCTGGATCTTCTAATCTACTCCATTGATCCTCAGGTCTGTTACTTTGCCAGGACCATGCAGTTTTTATCATGGTGGCTTTATAGTATAGTTACAGGTACGGGGTTGTAATACCCTCCACCATGTCCCTGTTGCTTAGAATTGCTTTTGCTATTCAAGGTCTTCTATGGTTCCAGATGAAAGTTTGAATTTTTTTCTCTAGATCTGTGAAATATGCTGTTGGGATTTCAATCGGGATTGTGTTGAATCTATATAGTAGTTTTGGGAGTATAGCCATTTTGATGATATTGGTTCTTCCTACCCAGGAACAAGGTATGTCCTTCCATTTTTTGGTATCATCTTCTGTCTCCTTTCTCAGAGTGCTATAGTTTTCAGAGTAGAGGTCTTTCACCTCATTTGTTAGATTGATTCCTAAGTATTTTATTTTTTGGGGTGCTATTGTGAAAGGGACTGACTCTCCAATTTCTATGTCAGTGGGTCTACTGTTTGTGTATACAAAGGCTATTGATTTTTGAACATTGACCTTGTAACCAGCTATGCGGCTAAATTTGGCGATTAGGTCCAGCAGTTTTTTAGTTGAGTTTTTAGGATCCTCTAGATAGAGTATCATGTCAGTGGCAAATAATGACAATTTAACTTCTTCTTTTCCAATCTTTATTCCTTTTATTTCTTTCTCTTGCCTAATTGCTATGGCTAATATTTCAAGTACTATATTGAACAGAAGTGGTGAGAGAGGGCATCCTTATCTTGTTCCTGATCTTAGTGTGAAAGGTTTCAATTTTTGATTATTTAGTATGATGCTGGCTGCTGGTTTCTCGTAGATAGCTTTTATTAGTTTGAGATACAGACCATCTATTCCAATCTTCTGTAGGGTTTTGAACATCAATGGGTGTTGTATTTTGTCAAATGCTTCTTCTGCATCAATTGAGATAACCATATGGTTTTTGTCCTTGAGTCTGCTCATATAGTGTATAACATTTATTGATTTACATATGTTGAACCATCCTTACAAACCTGGGATGAATCCAACTTGGTCAGGGTGTATAATCTTTTTGACAATTCTTTGTAATCTGTTTGCCAGTATCTTATTGAGGACTTTTGCATCAATGTTCATTAGAGATATTGGCCTGTAGTTCTCTTTTTTTGGTTGGATCTTTCTCTGCTTTTGAAAGCAGGGTAATGGCTCCTTCCAGGAATGAGTTTGGGAGTACTGTTTCCCTTTCAATTTCATTAAAGAGTTGAAGAAGTAGAGGCACTAACTCTTCTTTACAAGTTTCATAGAATTCAGCAGTAAAACCATCAGGTCCAGGGCTTTTCTTTGTTGGCAAGTTTTTAATTACATTTTCAATTTCACAGATTGATATTGGGGTATTTATCATTTCTATATATTCTTTATTCAGCTTTGGAAGTTCATATGTGTTTAGAAATCTATCCATTTCTTCTACATTTTCCATTTTATTAAAGTATAAATTTTCAAACTAGGTGTTTATTATCCTCTGGACTTCCTCTGGGTCGGTAGTAATTTCTCTGTTCTCGTTTCTATAGCATAGATATGAGCCTTTTGCTTCCTTTTTTAATAAGTTTGGCTAAGAGTCTATCAATTTTGTTTATCCTTTCAAAGAACCAACTTTTCGATTCACTGATTTTTTGAACCA
>PVIR01021856.1:15012-29037 GCA_004026965.1 Petromus typicus
GTTGTTTATTTGAGCTTGCTCCGTTTTCTGGATGTAGGCCTTCAGTGCTATGAATTTTCCTCGTAGAACTGCTTTCATTGTGTCCCATAAATTTCTATATGTTGTACTGGGGTTATCGTTTAGTTGTAAGAACTGCTCAGTTTCTTCTCTAATTTCTTCTATGACCCATTGGTTGGTCAGCAGAATGTTGTTCAGTTTCTATGTGTTGGTGGAGATCCTGGGCTTTCCTTTGCTATTCAGCTCCAATTTCAGGGCACTATGGTCCGACAGTATACAAGGGATAACTTCAATCCCTTTATATTTGCTTAAACCTGTTCTATCAACGAGCACATGGTCTATTTTGGAGAATGATCCATGAGCAGCTGAGAAGAATGTATATTCTGACTTTGTGGGGTGAAATACTCTGTAGGCATCTATAGGTCCATTTGCTGAAGAGTCTGGTTTAGCTCAAGTATTTCCTTATTGACTTTTTGTCCAGTCGATCTGTCTCTTTGTGACAGTGGGGTATTGAGGTCCCCTACTATTACTGTATTGGAGTTTATCTGGTTTTTCATGCCCATTAATGTTTGTTTTATAAAGTCGGGTGCATTAGAATTCAGTGCATAGATATTTAAAATTGTTATTTCTTTCTCTTGGATTTTTCCCTGTACTAAAAGATAGTGTCCATCTTTATCTCTCTCTATCAGCTTTGGCTTGAAGTCTATTCTGTCTGCAAATAAGACCGCCACTCCTGCTTTCTTGCTGTTTCCTGTCGTATGGAGTATTGTTTTCCATCCCTTTACTTTCAGTCCATGGGTTTCTTTCTGAATTAGGTGTGTTTCTTGTATGCAGCAGATTGTAAAATCTTACTTCTTGATCCACTCTGCCAGTCTGTATCTCTTAACTGGCACGTTGAGTCCACTGACTTTAATGGTTATGACTGATATAGGCAAATTTAGTGCTGCCTTTTTTTCCTGTTCTTGGCTCTGTTATCCCACTTTTGCCTTTTTCCCATCAGTTTTTTGTTTTCAACTTCCTCTTTTAACAGGAGAGACATAAATATTCAAACATGTTACATGGCCAGAGGAAGCCACAAGCAGAGCCAGCATAAATCCAGTCTAGTATCGTGCTGTTGATGAAAGAAAGAAAGAAAGAAAGAAAGAAAGAAAGAAAGAAAGAAAAGAAAAGAAAAGAAAAGAAAAGAAAAGAAAAGAAAAGAAAGGAGGCAGGCAGGGAGGGGAGGGGAAGACAGGGGAGGCGAGGGCAATGGAATGGAGGGGAACCAAGCCATAAAATGGAAAACATTCTGGAAATATCATTTAAATGGGGACAACTCTGGTTGAGATTTCAAAAAGTGTGAAATTAAAATAATTATTCTGGTCTCTTTTGATCATGAATACACAGATAACAGTTGCATGTATCAATAGCAGTGTTAGCTGAAATCCAAAAGTTATGCATTTAACTATTTTTCTCTATTTATAATTATACATAATATGCTTATACATAAAAATAACAAAAATTTACAGTCACATAATTCACTCAGCATTAAGCTGTGGTCATTTTGAAAGGATAAATATGTAGGAAAGAATAGATTTATAAATGGAAAAATAAGAAAGAGGAGTGGAAAAGTGATAGTTGTGGGAAATATGATATCCTTTTCCCCTAAGATCTGATTCTCTGTAGAAATACTAAATAGGTGAAACTGTGCATGTTTCCCTAACAGGCAAGCACATGACCAGTTCTGGCCATGAATGGAAGTAATATGTATTGCTTTGATTATAAAAGAATTTGTGAGCCAACAATGTAACTCTCCTTCCCATAGTGACAAAGGAGAAACGTTGAGAAGGAGAACAACATGTACATATATGCGCACTCCTGAGCATTCCCAAAGATCTACATGCTGACCTACTTTCTTTATCCTGTCTTTTGTTCACCTAAATTGACTCCCAGAATATACATTCTTATTTCCAGAAGAAATCTGCAAATAACAAATGCCTTCATATATCTTTTACTTGATCAAGTGAAAACAGATTTACATATTTTATAAGACTATACTATTTCTTAAAGTAATAAAAATTTTTTAGTAATGGACATTTCAAGGAAATTCTTCTCAAAAATATACTCTGACTACTACAACCTACTCAACATTTAGTATGTATAATTTGGAACCCACAAAATATTAGTAACATTTACCCTGGGAATCCACCTAACATTTAGAACAAATGCTTCTAATATCCCCAGGAAAGTTCCTTCTTAATTTCATCAAAATAATAGTAGCAAGAACAGCATTAATCTTCACAAGTAAACAATATATTATTATTTTTCTCAAATAATACAAAAAAAGATTATCCCAAAAAAGTTATCATAACTTATGATGTCAGGTTAACTTTATACAGTTATAAAGATAATGAAATTTTCTTAAGAAAAATTTTAAAACCCAGCTTATACCTTTTCAAGATCTGGATCCTGGAAGGGAAATTTGCTGATAACTATTTTATATTCTTCTTCACTGACAATCGGGATGGGGCTGTAATTATCTTCTTCAAAAATGTCCCTGTTAAGAAAAAGAGAACTGAAAAGTCATTATTACAAAACGTATCATTGTTATAAAATAATATCTTTAAAAATTCCAACACCTACAAAAACATTTTGTCAATGAATGATTCACATAGAAAAACAATTAATCTCCAGAACTCTAAAATTCAGCATCAATTTTCACCCTTCAAAGTTCATGTATAATCTCATCTTTCCATTAGTTTGTTAGCCTCTCAGTACTTAAATTTCACTTTTCTAGTCTAGAACAATTCTCAAGATGATAAAGTTTGAACAAATTCATTATTAGTAACTAAAAATATGAAACAATTATAAACGCTTCATAAATGTTTTATATAGATATGGAATGCTCCACGAATTTGTGTGTCTATGATATGGGGAATATCCCAGTCAAATTTCTTTCCTTTTTTTCTTTTTTTTTTTGAGCCTCCTCTCTCAATTTATTGATAGGGACAATTTCCAAACTGTCTTTAAGGCTATAAACTCTTAAAGAGTAAAACCATGTGTTACATTTATTCAGTCTCCCTGATTAGAAAAGGATCTTTTATATTAGTGAGGCAGAGCTATTTACTTATCATATATTCATGTGCTCTCCTACACAGCTCTCTAACAGGCAAGCACATGATTAGTTTTAGCCATGAACATAAGTAATATGTATTGCTTTGATTATAAAAAGATTTGTGAGCCAACTCGGTAACCTTCTTTCCCACAATGACAAGGGAGACATGTTGAGAAAGAGAACTACAATTGCAAACAGTTTAGCTACCTATGTCGAATCATAAACTTACTTTTAGCCTATAATTCTGTTTATTTTTAAACTTTTTTTTGTTGGACAAAGTCTGGCAACATTTTATAAAAATATGGAACACTTCATGAATTTGAGTGTCATCCTTGCACAGGGACCATGCTAATCTTCTTTGTATCATTCCAATTTTAGTATATGTGCAGCAGAAGCAGGCACTATAATTCTGTTTAATATGATACCAATTATTTTTTAGGCTCCGAACTCTGATGAAAATTCTCTACCTCACAGAAATAAAGATCCACATTCTTGACCCAGACAGGACAGTCATATATGCAAACAAACTATAATGTTTATACTACAAGAAGAAAAGCATGTGTTTCCAAAGCAAGACAAAGAAGAAAACAATTATCAGAACCCATGAAGGAATATCCCATAGAAAACATTACGTAGACACTATGGACTCTGCAATGTCTTAGAAGATGAATAAAATGACTTCCATTGTGCTCATGAACAGAAGGAATATGCACCTCTATAAATATGCAATACTTCCATTTTAAAAAGTATTTAATAGGAAAAAATGATAGGTATCTATGACTCATCTATACTGTCAATTATCCATCTGAGAAAGCAGATTCTTCCTAAAGAATAACGATGCAATAAGCTGAAAAAAGGAGTTATTTAGTTGATTTTAAAATAAATGTATCACCTTATAAACCACTTAGCCATGAACAAAACATTTCTATTGCAAAATTTAGAAAGCCAACCTTAAATGTTTTAAAAAGTGTTAAGGGTAAGTGTCTAGTTGGTATTAAATCAGTCAACATATTTTTATTTTAATATTATCAAATATTATCAAATATTGATATAGTAATATCATCAAATATTATTTATTTAATATCATCAAATATTATTATTTAATATCATCAAATATTATATCATCAAATATCATCAAATATTAATATCATCAAATATAATTTAATATTATCAAATATCATCAAATATATAATTAAATATTATGATATTGTTATAATACAAATATTATTTGTATATTACACTTTGGGTAACCTAGACATAAAATCGGAAGACTGGCTATTTTTTCTGAAAGAGAAAGGGAGAAGGAGCAAAGAGGGATGAAAGGAAATTGAACAGGAGGTTGAAAGGGAAGGATAAGGTAGAAGCGAAGATAGAATGTAAAAAAGAGGGAAGGAAAGAAAGCTTTTAGTAATTAAAAGGGAGCGTATTTCTCTTTTTGTAGCAGTACAAAGTCTTAAAAAATATTAAAATACTTTAGTCCATGCTCTTTAGGCAAGTGGTTAATCACAAAAGTGATTTTCCTATTCACAGTCATTAAGATTTTTACTCTAGCTAGGTTATTTGTAAAAAAGCACTTTCCTCAAACCAAACTTAAAGTTATAAATCTGTCTCTAATGTAAAATACCTTTGACTATTTAGTCTTGTAAGTGTCTAGTCATTTACTAGAAAGGAGAAAAAAATAAGAAAAGAAAAAAACTGAAACAAAATTTTTGTAAACAGGAAGGGGTGGAGGGATGGAAGGGAGGGAAAAGGAATGGAAAAAACAATAATCAACTTATGTCATGTACACGTACAAAATCCCAATGAAGAACATGATTATAATGTATACCTAAAATGTACCAACAAACTTTTTAGTTTTGTTTTCTTTTTTTGGTTTTTTTTTTTTTTTTTTTGAGACAGGGTCTCGATTTGTAGTTCAGCTGGCCCTGCGCTCAGCCTCAGACTCACATCACAGCAATCCTCCTACCTCTGCCTCCCGAGTGCTGGGATTACAGGCGTGAGCCACCACGCCCGGCACTGTGGTATGTGGTACTGGTTGCTGCTGGGCGTGGGTCTCCACACAAAGTATTGTATGTGGTTACCGGAGGATCGAACTTGGGCCGTTGCACTTGCAAGACAGGTGCCAGAACCACTGAGCTAAATCCCCGGCCTTTTATTAAGTTTTTTGAGACAAGTTCTCACTTTGTAGTTCACCCCAGCCCTGAGCTCACTATGTAGCACAGGCAAGCCTCAAACTCTCCGAAATCCTCCTGCCTCTGCCTCTCAAGTGCTGGGATTACAGGTGTGAGCCACCAAGCCCAGCACTGTGGCATGTGGTACCAGGGATTGAACTCTGGACCTCGCACTTTCCAGGTAGACACCAGAACCAGAGCTAAAATCCCCAGCCCCTAACAAACTTAATGAATTTTTTAAAAGGTTGATAATAAATGGCACTGCCACTGTAGAAAACAGAATGGCATTTCCCTAAAAAAAATAATGATGCATTTATCACACAATCCACCATTCCATTGCTAGGTATAAGCCCTGAAAGACTTGAAAGCAGAACCCAAATGAATGTACAGTTATGTTTATAAAGGCATTACTCACAATAGAAAAAAAATGAAACCAATCTAAATGTCCCCTGACAAATGCAGAAACAAAGTGTAGTGTGTTTCTGTGTGTGTGTGTGCGCGTGTGTTAGACATATACACATACACACAATGGAAGAATATTCTTAAAAGGAAAGAAATTCTGATATGAAACAACATAAATGATCTTTGATGACATGATGCAGACTGAAAAGGATAAATTATTGTACCACTTACATGAAGTACTTAGAGGAGTCACATCTTAGAGACAAAATAAGGTTAGATAACAGAGGAAATTAGGAGTTATTGTTAATGGGTTCACAATTTCTGTTGAGAATATAAAAAAGTCCCAAGACAGATGGTAGTAATGGTTACAACAATGTGAATGAACTTAATACCACTGAACTATACATTTTGAATTGGTTAAATGATAAATTATCTGGGTCTACCATAATACAATTTGATTATAAACATTTTACTGCCATATACAATATCAATTAATTGGGCATTTGACAAAAGTCATTCATTACATTAAGGCACCATGGCTTAGACTAACCTGAATACTGCAGCCCATTTCTTAAGCAGTATTTCATTATATTGATCTCTTATTTCAAACAAAAGATCAAAAAGTCGGTTCACTGGAAAACCATAACCCTAAAATACCAAGAAATAAAAGTTCACTGTATAAAAATGTTCACAAAACATGCCAGAAATACTAGACAATCATTTGAAAACAATCACTAGATCACACTGTATGTTATTCTAAAAACAGGAAAAATATCCTTTGGACTTTCTACTAGAGTATATTAAGTAAAAAACAGGCTTACAAAGATTTTGATGGCCTCAAAACAATTTAATCAATTATCAAATACTTTTCATTTCACCTCCTTTGCAAACTTCTTTCACACATATCATTCTTCTCCATCATCTACCCGTCTTTCTTTCTTCTAGAAAGTCCCAGTAAAATTGTTTTATTTCTAATCTTTCACATTTCTTCTCTAGATCATTTTAAGAATTTCCTAAAATGAAATCCCAGCTACCTGTTTCTTTCAACTAAATAAGTTGCCTAGGCTCTCAAAATGCCACTCAAAAGTGTAAACCTAATCGATCATGTCATTCTCCTGGTTAAAAACACAAAAGGTTTACTAAAGTTTCACAAGACCTGACACAATCTACATCCAAATACCATACCAATTTCCTCACCTCTACTTGCACTTCCTTGATGACACCATATACTGTACTTTCTAATACTATCAAGCTGTTCAACCAGTCTCATATTCACCACACCATACTTGTATACATTTTACACACAATCATTTCTCTTCTATTAATGCCTTTTCGAAACTTCTTGTACTTACTGAACTCATTCTTGAAAATCTAGCATACATTTTAATTTCCCTATAGCCTTCTCCAATTCCTAGAATCAAATTAGTTACTTTACTTTCTGCATACCCTTTAATATGTTTAATATTTAATGCTCTTTAATATGTATGTTGCTATATTATATTGCCTTATCAAATATACTATTTCATTACAACTAAACTGTGAATTTCATGAAGCTAAGGATTTTTATGACCCTATTGAGTCATAAAAACAGGGTTACTAATTTTTATGTCTCTATCAATCTGCATATCAACTAACTATAAGCAGGTAATGAATGCTCAAAAAGTGTTAGTGAGTAAAATAACAAATGTTTACTTTTGATTTGCTCAAAAGGCAGTAATCAGAATTTTAAATGTACTAATGTTATCCTTATATTCTTGTTTAGTCAACTTCATATTAAATGATAAAACACTGACAAGAAATTTTAAAAACTATAAATTATATGATATTATTTTTTTAAAAGTGATTTCTATTCTTCAATTAGTGGGTATAAATTAAAAAGCAAACATTGGAGCTGGGGACTTAGTTCAGTGGCAGTATACCTGCCACGCAAATCCAAAGTTCTGAGTTTGATCCTTGGTACAAAAAAAAAATGTTTACTTAATGTCTGATCTTTCTAATAAAACTCAATTTTCAGTAAAATCAAAATACTGTGGGGCTGGAGATTTATTAGCTCAGTGATTCCAGCGTCTGCCTGGCAAGCTCAAGGTCCTGAATTCCATCCCTGGCACCACATACCACAATGCAGGGCGTAATCCCAACACTCGGGAAGCAGAGGCAGGAGGATTGCCAACAGTTGAAGGCTGGCCTGGTCTACAAAGTGAGTTTGGGGCCAGTCTGAACTACAAAGGGAGATTCTGTTTCAAAAAAAAACCTACAAAACTTCTAAATAAGTAAAAATTTTGGACTGGTGTCTTTCTTGATCTTACTTCAAAGTAATGAATTAGAAAAGTATCCTTGCAAGGTTTATATAACTATCACTGTAGCTTTTCCAAAGCCTGTATCACCTGAATATTGTCATAACTTTTCTTAAGGAAATCAGCATATACAGCTTTCAAACTATATGTTTTCATATATAGTATCACATCATTTTCACAAATAAGGATCTAAGGCTTATAAGATCCAAGGATCCTAAAGGATCTAAGAATTTGCAGGCATACCACTTGTCAATAGCACAGATAAAACAGAAACTTAGGATATGCATGATTTCAGAGCCCATGCTCATTGTTCTAAGGCAGAATTTGTATCTTTTCATTTCCACCTCAGGGTTCTCTCTATATGTATTTTTTCAGTTACAAAAACATTTTATTCTAGCTGAATGGCCAGTATTTAAAAAGACAGTAACAAGGTTCATAATTGGGAGGAGGTAGTCTGAGTGACTTTGAATAATAGAGAAATACACAAGTATACATGTATTGCAACTAGGTTGTTACCCATGAATCCACAATAAAATAAGCATCTCTTTAAGTGCTCAAAATAGCCATCAATTGAATATTAAGTTAACGCTCACCTGTAAAGTGTCTGCAAAAATTACAATGAGATTCTTCAGCTCTAAAACAAGATCAGGGTCAGTGCAATAAGACTGAGCGAATACAAGATGGGTAGATATGGGGGTAAAAACAAAACAACAAAAACATAAGAGTCATTTAGTTGAAAATTAATCACTTAAATATTTTCTTTTTATCTAGCAGAATTACAATCAAATTACAATCTTGATTAGACAGATACACTATTGCCATGTATAATATGTTTTCAGGGGTCAGGGATTTAGCTCAGTGGTTCCAGTGTCTGCCTAGCAACTGTAAAGTCCTAAGTTCAATGCCTGCTAACGACATATCACAGTGCTGGGCATGGTGGCTCATACCTGTAATCCCAGCACGCAAGAGGCAGAGGAAGGATTGCTGTGACTTCCAGGCTGGCCTGGGCTACCTAGTGAGTTCAGGGTCAGCCTAACTACAAAACCAAGACCCTGTCACCCAAAAAAATAAATAAATAAATAAGTTTTCTGAGAGTGGTCAAAACATGACATCAAAATTTAACTGTATTATATGAAAAAAATCTTTCTGAAACATGCATACTCAAAAAACTTCAAAACAATGACACTTACATTTCTAAAAGTCTTTAGATTTTTACAGAACTTGGTATGTTAGACTGAAAGAATGATTTTTACATAGACCACATTTTATTTTACATTAACTGATTATCTTATAGAAGACATAACATCTATAACTTTTTCCAATATAATGACAATTCAAGTACATAGCAATTAACTAAAAGAAATTATTAAAATAAAGGGTAGTAAAATTTATTATCCCTTTAACAGCATTTAATAAGAATCTAATTTTTAATGTTTACATTAAACATGACTTCATATTTAATGTCACAAAATGAATAGGTAACAAAATTTTATGTACTTAGAAATGATAAGAATTGAAACCATGATAAAATGTATTATCTGGGAACTTGGGAAATACCTCAGTGTACAGCATTTGGTTAGTATATATGAGGCCCTGAGGGTCAATCTCCAGCACCAAAAAAGAGAGGATATTTTAAAATTAATGTTAGAAAAAGCTGTAATTCATTAGACAGTGTATCAAGAATCTAAATTCTTAATAAAAATATAAAGTACTTATTTAAATGTCACAGAAACTAATAACCTTCTCTCAACATATTTCAAATCTCATCAGTTATAAAAATATTAAACAATTTGCAAATAGGACACAACTTTAAATATGTGGGAAGATAATGAAGTCTTAAGGAAAAGTCTTTACTGACCAATTATTAATTCTAATAATCTTTATAACAGTTACAGTTGTATTATTTCCACTAAAAGCATTAGGAAAATATTTGATCAATCAACCTTAACCCATAAAAAAGCTTTATTACATAGTGGTTCATCATTTCAAATAAGTTCTAAATCTGAAAACTGAAAAATTTTAAGAAATTCATAACTGTAGTATTACTGCAAATTATAAACACTAAGGAACAAGTTCTATTGAGTTTTAATGGTGGAGTTTATTTTGGAAACAAAGAATTTGGAATGATAATTAAAAAATCTTTCTTCATGGTGCTTTTCAGTGATCTAATGAAGAGGTCAGTTGGGACTAATGAGATCAGCTTACTTTTTTTTCTGTAATGCTGGAATAAAAGTGTCTTGGGAAGCTCCAGCTAGCTGCAAAATCCAGCTTCTTACTACCAGGCAAACAAAAGCCTGACATTATTATTTCCAAATATGAGCATTTCCAAAAATTTCTGGATGATGGAAGTATAGTTTTCTTTTGACAACATGCAACTCAGAGGTCTTTAAAGTAATTGAATTAAAATTTTAGAAACATAAATTATGTGACTTACTGAATGAGCTCTAAGGACAGCGATTATCTTCGAGAGGGCCATGTTCCAAAGTTCATCAGTGTATGCCCTGGTTACCAATCCTTGTGTCACATGTAAAATGTGATCTTCCACCACAAAGAACCTAAAACAGTAATTACCAACATAGCATGTGGTTTTTTAAAAGTCTAAATAGAAAATAATTATTTCTGACATTTAGCATAATATAAAATTAATAATTTATTTCCATATTAGATACATACCCTACAATTTGAGTGAAATATCTTCTATAGCCATCAACTGTCTCATGCTTTAAATGAAAAATAAAAATCAAATTTAAAACAATAAATACTAGTAACACAAAAATTCAAAATCACTAAAAATTTATCAGCAAATATTTATTGAGAGCCTACACTAAGCAGCATATATTGTTAGGTGCCAGGGATACACTTGTAAAAAGCATAAAGTCTTTACCTTAATGGAATGTACATTTGACAGGAGATAAGGCACTAAACTGATTAAAAGTAAATGAGATCTCAGAACCCCTTTCTTAGCATTCCAGCTGAAGCCACCATCATCTCTCACTTGGGTTAATATGTCACTTTATCAAATCTCCCCAGCTTCCAAGCTTGCCCCCTCCAGTCTATTCTACATATATAGCAGCTGTCAGAATACTTTTCAAACAGTAATTAGAATATTATATCCTCTGCCAAAAACCTTTTAGTGCCTTTTCATTTGAAACACAAGACTCAAAGTTCTTAAAAACAGTCAACAATTACCTGTTTATAATATTTTTTTTGAGACAGGTCTCGCTTTGTACTTCAGATTGGCCCCAAACTCACTATGCAGCCCAGACCAGCCTGGAAGTCAGAGCAATCCTCCTGCCTTCTGCCTCCTGAGTGCTGGGATTACAGGTGTGGACCACCATGCCCAGTATTATGGTATGTGGTTAGCGAGAACTGAACTCAGGACTTTGAGCTTGCCAGCCAGACACTGGAAGCACTGAGCTAAACCCCTGGCCCTACTGTTTATAATTTTAATAAAAGGCATAAAAGTAAAATATTAAATCATCCGACCTTCATTCAGAGTTAATTACATAAAATGTTTCATAGTTCAATTAAGTTGGAAAGTATATTTTCAAATTACATAAATAAAATCAAATTTACAAAATCTGTTCTTTTCCATTTTGGAGAGGGAAGACTTTTAATACTTTTTAAATACAAAAATACTACAATCAGAAAATGTAGTCTAGGTGACACTAAACATCTAAAATTCTCCAGTACTTGCTTTATAACATACTATATAATCAAATTTTTATAACATTTCGAATCCTTAAAAAGTGTGTTACTATAACTGTCCAAGCAACATTCTCTATATTTCATTACATCAAGCCTCTTAAGTGTTTTGTGTATCCTTACTGACAGTCTGCTTGGTTAACAAAATAGTGGAACAAAATGTCTCAGGGAGGATGCTTCTGGATTTCCAATTCTTGAAGTTATAGCAATAACTTGCTTTAAATATTTTAATTAATAAATTGCTTTTAATATTTTGAATTAATGTTAAGTGCTTATAGATGTAAAGTTATCATTTTTATCAACTCAATACATATACCCTATTTTTATTTAGATACTTGATTTCTGTTCTTTTAATAGTTACTCTAAAATCACATACATTCTTAAATAATCAAACTCTAAAATAGTCAAATTTTTACTATTGTACTAGACAAATTAGACATGGAAGAATGGTTCACTTTCATTAACTTCATTTATTTCTAATGCTTATTTCTGTGTATTTTAATCCTATTTTATGTTCAAAAGCATATCACCTTGATAATTTCCTGAAATCAATATAGATTTTTCCACATATTTCTTTGCTATTCTATATACCTCCAATATCTTTCAATTTTCTCACTTAGAATGATGCTTTTGAACTATCTACATATACTTGCACGTTCTTAGTTGCTTTCTATTACTTAGAAGCATGTCATTATATCTATGTATAATAATTTGTTTATTCATATTAGGGCACTACAATTTACCTAGTTTTATTACACAGAAATTCATGGTATTTCTAATTTGGGGCAATTATTTGCAAAGCTACTATAAACATTCACATATAGGCTACTTTGTAAAACAATATTTTTATTCTTCGTGAGTAAGAGCAGAACTATAGGACTGTATAATTCATCATTATACACTGCCAAAAGGTTTTCCAATGTGGCAATGTAATTTTTATCCTCATCAGAAGTATAAGAGGATTCTAGTTGCTCCACATTTCACTAGTGCTTGGTACGTCCGTCTTCTACAGTTAATCATTCTAGTAAATATTCAATGGTAATTCACTGACACTTTAATTCACATTTGCTTCATGAAAATTTACAATGAATATTTTTTCATGTGCTTATTTAACATCTATACAGCTTTCATAAAATGTTAATTCAAATCATTTTTTCTCCATTTTAAATGTGGTTTGTCCTTTTTTATTTATTTATTTATTTATTTATTTTTTGAGACAGGTTCTTGTTTTGTAGCTCAGGCTGGTCCTGAATTCAGCCTCAAACTCACAGCAATCCTCCCGCCTCTGCCTCCCAAGTGCTGGGATTACAGGCATGAGCCACCACATGGCACTATGGTATGTGGTACTGATTGCTGGTAGGCATGAGTCACCATGCCTGGCACTGTGGTATGTGTTTACCAAGGACTAAACCCAGGCCCTTGTGCTTGCAAGGCAGGTGCCAGAATCACTGAGCTAAATCCCCAGTCCAAAGGTGGTTTGTCTTTAATTGCTCAGCTATACAAGATCTTTATATATTTTTGGAAACGAGCTCTTTGTTAGACACAAGTCTTACAGTACTTCACCAAGCTTTATCTTGCTTTTTATTTTCCTGAGAGCACTTTTCAAAGAAAAGTCATTAATTTCACCATTCATTTTTTATGACTTATGCCTACTAAGATCTTTGTTTTCTTCTAAAAGTTTTATAATTTTAGCTCTTACATTTAAGCTTATGATCTATTTCTTGAGTTGCTCAATGAAATAAAATTTTTGCATACAGACCACCTCATACCTTATTGTCAGAGCATAGATGACAATTTTATGTCTTTTATACCACTGCTACTTGTTTCACAGTCTGGAATATGATTTGCCTCAGTGAGTCTTCATGTGCATTTATAAAACATGTGCATTCTGCTGGTTTTCATAGAGTATACAATAAATGTCACTTAGATCAAAATAAGTGATAAATATTTTTCATGTCATTTTTTTTTTATTGTTGGTGTTGTTATTTCTTTATATTGTTTCTGATAGTGTATTTCTATCTAAGCTATCAGGGGTTCCTCAAGCTTGACTATGGATTTCTATTTCTCATCTGTTTTAGAAAATTCTCAGTCTCGGGCCAGGAAGTTAGCTCAGTGGTTCCAGCGCCTGTCTTGCAAGCACAAGGGCCCAGGTTCAATTCCCTGGCAACCACATACAATACTGGGTGTCGAGACTCACCCCAGCAGCAATCAGTACCACACTCCCCAGAGCCAGGAGTGGTGGCTCATGCCTGTAATCCCAGCACTCAGGGGGCAGAGGCAGGAGGATCGCTGTGATGTGAGTTGGAGGCTGAGCTCAGGGCCAGCCTGAACCACAAAGCGAGACCCTGTCTCAAAAAAAAAA
>PVIR01021857.1:0-17373 GCA_004026965.1 Petromus typicus
ATTCTTGTAGTTTAAAACCCCACAGAGTGGGGCAAATGTCCACAATAATCCCAGTAGTTGATCTGCAGGGCAGTGCAGACATCCTCAAGTCTAAGTGAGTATATCTCAGTATGTAAGTCTTAATACTGAGTAAATTGTTTGCAGTTCCTGACAGTGGGGAACATGGTAAGATGAGTAAAATGCATAAGCATGAACCCACTGTCACACTTTTTTGGCTGTGAAGCAGTGCTGTGTGAAATAATATGATGGTAGATGAGTCATTATATAAATCCATGAATGGCTGTTTTGGCAAAAGTTTTATATGCAGAGAAGGCAAGCCCATACCCAGAATAACTGTTTATTTCAGTAAGGTCAAAGGGCTTCCCTTTCCATGCTAGAAATGGCCCCCTGTAATCAACCTACCACCAGACTGCTGGCTGATTACCCCAGGGAATGAGCCCATACTGCTGATTCAATACTGGTCTTTATTGCTGCTGGCACATTGGACTCTTTGTGGTGGCTATCACCGGAAGAGCCTTGGTGAGTAGAAGTCCATGTTGTTGAGCCCATGCTTAGCCTCTTTCTTGTTACCATGGTCACTTTGGTCGTGAGCCCACTGGGAACTAATAACAAGGGTAACTGAGGAAAGAGGTTGACTGCTATCTGCAGAGCCATTCTATCCACTTAATTATTAGAATCCTCTCCTGCTGAAGTCACCTTTTGGAGAGGTCTATCCATGTGCCTCTTCTCAAGCCATTGTCATCAATTTTCCAGACATGTTTCACCTAAGTCCCTGACCATCCAGTCAGACTCTTGGCCACAATCCATATAGTTGCAATCTGATTAATTTTTTCTCCCAAGGCAACCAAGTGCACTACCTGAAGTTCTGCTCTTAAGATTTCTCCTCACCACTGTCTTTTAACAATGTCCCAGAAAGAGGTTGTATTGCAGCAAGCTATCCACTTCTGAGTGGTTCCTGCATGATGTGCAGAACCATCTGTAAACCACCCCCAGTATCCTCTTATTGTGATATGATCAGGGTGTATACCTGATGAGGACATAGGTACTTTCTTGAGGAAAGAAGGCAAAATACCAAGAGTGGAAACCAAGGGAATGTGGCCCACTTCTGCATGTAACTTACTTGTACTTTCAGGACCTGCTCAGACCTAATCACACATATACCACTTCCATTTGATGGTGGATTGCTACTGTGCATGCCCAGTTTTATGGCTGATTTGGTGGATCAGATAGCACCCAATTTAAAATGGGCATCTTAGGTCACATGTCAACCTGATGTTCCGTGGACAAATGTTCCATCAGTAAAAGTTTCTCAGAGGGAGAATGTTTGTCTCTAGATGATGGCAGGACCTTTCTCCACAGCCCTAAGAGTCTGCACTGTGATTCTTCCATGGAGACATTCCAGGGGAGTCCCAACAGCAGTCCTATTTGCCATTGACATCTCTAGTTCCACAGGGTCTGCTGGAGCATATGCCTCAAGTGTTGGCCGGGCTGTACAGCTGCCTGGACCTGTTGCAGAGCCTTCTCTGGTTCTGGGTCCTACTGAAAACTAGCTGTTTCCTAAGTCATTCAGCAAATGAGCTGGAGTAACATACCCAATTGGGGAACATGTTGCTTCCAAAAGCCCATTAGACATTATGCTTCGCTTTGGTTGTAGAAGGGACCAGATATCATAACTTATCCTTTATCTTAGAAGGCATATTTCTGCTTGTGTCATGCTTCTCCACTCCTAGAAATTTCACTGAGTAGAGATCCCTTGAGTTTTAGTTGGATATATTCCCCATTCTCTGACACACAAATGCTTTACCTGTGGGTCCAGAGTGGTTGTTACCCTTTGTTCACTGGGTCTAATCAACATTACGAAGTAGATCATCATCAGTGCAATGGACCAGTGTGGAACAGAAAGATGATCCAGATCCCTAGACTGAACTGTGACACAGGGTTGGAGAGCTAGCATAACCTGGAAGCAGGACAGTGATGTTGTGCTGCTGCCCTTGCCAACTGGTGGGACTTATGGATACCTATGGAGAAAAAGCATTTGTCAAATCAATAGCCATTATTAGGAACCAGGAGATGCCTTCACCTTGACAGCCAAAGAAACTACATCTGGAATAGCAAATACAACTGGTTTCACCACTTGATTAAGCTCACAGTGTCCCACTGTCCTTCTTAAAGATCAGTCTCCTGTACAGCCCATACAGGAGAGTTAACAGGACTGTGGTGGAAAACATCATTCATGCATCTTTTCAGTCCTTCATGGAGACTCTGATCTCCACAACTCCTTGAATGATATATTATTTTTTATTCACTATGTTCTTAGGTAGGAACAACTCTTATGGCTTTTCTTTAGCCTTGTCCACCAGAATCACCTTCCTACCATGTGGAATTCTGCCAACTACTAAGTCTATCTGCCCCAGTTACATATGACTTCAGGATGGACTCATGCTCTCACTGGACACATTGGTGTTGGACCTTGGCTAAAATTCCACTGTCCCCTATTCTTATGTGGAGACCCACAGTGATGTTTTGGGTCTCTTGAAATCAGCATTAGTTCAGAACCCTTGTCCATTGGTCACCAAAATGTTTGATCATTTTCTTTTCTCAAGTTTAAGATGTTATGTTCTGGATCTGCAATGTCACCCAAAGTCTCATGTGTTTGGAAGGTGATAGGATCACGGGGTGCTGTACTCCTCAGAGGGTACAGGGTACATTTGAAAATATTCAAATGAAGAATATATCTCCCTTCCAACTCCTCTCTTCTCTCTCTGCTTCTTGGTAACTGTGGTGTGAGCTGCTTTCCTCCACCAAGGCCCTTTCACTGTGTTGTTTCTTCTTGAGCCAACTGACTACTGGCCGAGAACTTGAGCCAAAAATAAACTTTTCCTCTATGGGTTTTAGGTAGTGTGTCTCAGTGACAAGAAAATGACTGAGACATTAGTTATCCTGGTAAAAGGACATGGATCCCTTTATAGAAGGATATGAGAAAGCACTACGAATTCTGAGTAGTGAACCACCATCTTTCCTCAAGGAGGCCTGACCTCTCCTGTATTTACCAGGTTTGGAGACTGTGGGTCCCCTGAGGCTAAACAACGCCCACTCCATCAAGGAAGTGCAAGGCAGCACGTAAACAGCGGCCACTGGGCCACAGTGATTAAAGGAAAACAAATAGACAAAGACTACCCCCTATGGGGCTGGTTTGGGGCGGTTGAAAACAAGGAAGTGGGGCTGTATATAAATGCTGAGAGCGCTGGCAATAAAGGCTTCTCCACCATTTCTTCTCCTCATGATGACCCACGCCGGTGGTTCGATGCCAGATGAGTATATTTGTTCAGAGAATGGGTTGAGAAACCATGCTTCTCAGCTCCTACAATTTGAGACAGGTTTTTGTTCATTTGCCCTGAAATTTATCTGCTTATATAAGTCCAATAAAGGTTTAATGGACTTCCTAAAAATATTCAAATGAAAGGGGGATCTGGGGCAGGGGAATACAAGGAAAAATAGACCTAAACATTTTGTAAATAAGGAGAGAAAGATGGGTTGAAGAGAGGGGTGGGGAATGAGGAAAAAATAATAAACATATGACATATAAGATATGATAAATCCCCCATGATGAATGGTATCATTGTATATATCAAAACTTTACCAATAAAATTAATTTTCAGAAAGGCTTAGTGGGCTTCTTACTATCCTTTTGAGAATACCATGATTAACTGGCAAACACCATTGGCCTGAATAAATAAATCAGACCACTCCAACCATTGCTTTGCTGCTGCTTTCCACTACAGTAAGTACAGTAGGCACACCTTGCCTCAGACACTGCTCAGGAAGTTAGCTATTTACATCAGTTTTTCTTCACCTCAAAACACTTAAAAGGAAGGCACTCATATTCTGATTTTCAAATGAGGAAAGTAAGGCATTGCTTATACAATATCAAGTTCAGAGACTGAGACTGGATTTAGCTAGTCTGCACCCATGTTCTTAATGGTGGTGAAAATCTCTGGGCAAAGTTTCTAGCTATAATGAACTGCATTAGTTATGGACCACCATTATTATGAAGAAAAGATGCTTCTTTCTTTCCAGGAGGCTCTGAGGAGTAGAGGCCAAGGGAAGAAACAGAAGAACAAGAGAAAATAGTTGAGAGCATTCACTTCAGATTGCTGGGCTGATAGTAAAGTTCCTTTATATTCAGGGTAGGAAACCCTGTTATGAGTACAAACACACTGACGGAAATCACCTCCCTATTCCCTGTGGCAGAGTCATCCTCCGATTACTCCCTCTGCTACAATTATTTAGGCAAATGTGAGAAAGCCTGTGGCAAACCAAGACCTACTTAATAGCAAGTGATCATAATTTTTTTCCTCCCCATGTTGATTTTGGCATACTTGCTTAGTGCAAACTTCCGACATGTTACCATTCTGGCGTCTGTTCTGAGAATGTACAGCTTAAACTGGTGATGTTTCTTGTGTAACAGATCAAAGCTGATAGAGCAACAAAGTCCAAAATTCTGAAACTGTGCTTAGCACTTTCCTCAGAAAGGTGAAAGAGCAAATCACTGACCAGACACAGATAGCAGCAGAACACAGTCACACTTTATTCAGCATCTAGCTCACAGATGCAAATTTACCATTTCTTGAGAAGAACTCAAAGAATTTATTGAAAAGAAAATTCATATAGAATAATAAATTGTTATTAATTATAATCTTATGATTATTGATTGTCAATAATTTATATAGAGTACTAAATTATGCTTCAAACTACATGTACTGGAAGATACCAGTAAAAGCAAGTGTGTTGCTCAGCTTTTCATTACTGTAACAAATACTGAGATAATTAATTTATGGAAAGAAAAGGTTTATTCTGGGTCAGGGTTTCACAGCTTACTGGCCCTGTGGCTTTAGGTACATGGTGAGGCAGCATAGCCTGGTGGGAGAATATGGTGGAGCAGAACGACTTATGTCATAGATGAGAAGCCAAATCAGAAGAGGCCAGGGTTCCACAACTCCCTACAAAGGGTTGACTTGAGGACCTCCCACAGTGACCTGAGGACCTGCCACTAGGGTCTATCTGTTGAGGACCGATCACTCCCCATTAGCGCCAGCCTGTGGACTAAGCCTTTATTAAATGGGCCTTTGGGAATAAAGTTTCAAACTATAGCGCTAGTTAAGGCAGTAGGAATGAGTGGTGAAGCAGCAGTAAGGTTGGTGTTTGCTTATGCTTTGTTTTCTGTACTGTATTTTCTCAGATCCAATGGTCCAATGAGCAAGTGGCATGGTTTAGATACAGTAATAGCAATCATCTACCGAGCTCTGTTACGTGCTTTATGGGTAGTGGTGTGCTAGGAAATCAGGAAAAGTGGGAGAGAGAGAGACAAAGACAGAGAGAAGGGTGGAAGAGAGAGAAAGAAGATGAAGTAAAGAAAAGGAAAAAGAAAGGAACGTAGCCTGGCTTGTCTCCATGTCCATGGGGAATCCCGGCACACAGCTAGTTCCAAGCTACCAAACCTAAGTGGAAACTGACTCCTGTACTTCATCATTTTGTTACCTCATTTCATTCTTACAACATCCTTTAGGGAAGGTACCATTCTTACCTCTAGGGTACATCTCGTGAGGCATATTTAGTGAGAGTTAGTAATTTGCCCAAGCACAGAGTCACAGTGGGGAAGAACTCTGTGGGAAGATCCAATATATGGTTCTAAAAGCATTTCGCCATAGCCTGACTCCATTTTTACCTTGAAAATTCACAGTGGTAAGAGTCACAGCCATCAGTCTCCATCTCTGGCTAATTTCTCTTATATATTTATTTTCCAAGGCCCTTGGAGGGTTTAATTTATATTTCTGAGTTTGCTATTCCATAACAAAACTCTGTGTAATCTCCTATGAGTGTATCTTTCACATAATATTTCAAAAGACATCCTAGCCCACTCCCAACACAAAGATGGACTGACTTTCTGCATCATCTGGGAAGTTGAGAATCCTTTATCTGAGAGTTCAGGATCTCTGGTCCTCTCCAGATCTATTAAATCAAACTGTGCCTCTTGAGTTGCCCTCCAGGTATCCCCCAGGTGATAGGTGTCCCATTAACATTTCAGAATTGATTTAGCTCACTGTGGTCAAACCGGGACTCTCATCCAAGAACATCCCACACTGTAAGTTGATCTTGTGCCCGGCAGGGGTTGGCACTGAAGCAGCAGCCGTCCAACAATGTCACGGCCCCCTTTTGTAATCACAATACAGAGCAATTCTGTAGAGTGAGACTTTTGCTTCACTGGTAACTATTCTAGGCAGTTAAACAGCCATGGCCATTAGCTTTCTTGGTAACTTCATATTTTACTTTTCTGACTCTATTAGGAACTTTAGAGAGCCAAGTTCAATTAGTATCTCCTTAATTAGTGCCTCTGAAAAAAAATAATTCAAAGAAAAATATCTTTCCAAACACTACAGAGGCTTTCAAGAAGGGCCACGGGCAGTGGGGAGGAGTGAGATGGGGGAAGTGAGATCTAAACAATGTGACAACTTCATTCAAACAACAGAACATTGATCAAACCGCGCCAATCGTTCACAAATCAAAAGGAGAAGTATGTGGACATCAAACTTGAACTTTTTAAAGTATTTGGCAAATTTGCCACTACACAGACATTTAAAAGCATTATGAGTCAGACTTTGTTTTTATTTTTCTGTATTTTCCAAAATCCACTGGCTTACTGAGGAAATAGCACAGTTCAGATGCAATTGAATGCAAATCCCCAAAGTTTACAGTTGTTGCCGAAATGCCTTTCAGAGAAAGAAAAAAATATCTATTTGGGATTTTAAATAGAATGTCCAAACTCATTCCAAGTGTGAATACCTGGGATCATAGCAAATATGAGTCCAAATACATCTAAGTGCGGTAACAAGGTGAGAAACCTCATTACATATTTCCTCTAGACAAGGGAGGATAACAAACTTGCCTGTTGTACAGCAGCATGATCAATATTTGCCAACAGAGTAAAAGGATAAAATGAAGAGCATCTTGTTGGGAGAGGGTTACTATGTTCTTATAGAAAATGACCAGTTAAAGATATTCTTTCAGGCTTCTGGTAAACAAGAATTGCATCGAAGAATCCTGAGTTGCGCAGAGACAGGAAGTAACTCTCTTGGCCACCTGTAAAATGGAAAGTCCTTGTGAATAAGGACCACATGCCTATTCTCATCTAGTCATCACCAAGTCTCTAGCACCAAAACCACATTAACATTTAGTTAGTACTCACTAAATTTATCATGATTGATTTAATAAAATTATGGCCTCAGATTATCCTTAGCTCTTTGGAAATACCTCATCTCACTCTAATTTCTGCATGAAAATCAAAGTACACAGTAGCCCCAAAACTAAAAAGGAAAGAGAAACATGATAAAGTAGGAGAGGGGAATGTCTGCACTAACTAGAGATGGAGTTATTTAGGCTGGCAAAGAGAGATAAAGGGCAGTACACACAGCAGGGCCCCAGGTTTCCATCATTACTATTCCATTTTTCCAAAAGCCTGATTTGTCCATTTGAGCATATAACATTGAGCATTTAACAAAACAGTGTCTGTTACTGGTTACTATGGGCATGGCACTCTTTTGGCACTGTGAGTAATAGGTGATCTCTTATTCAACTCTTGCCTTCTGGGAAATTTAGAATTTGGTTTTGAAGACTAACCAAACCACAAAACAGTGCAAAATGTTCTGAAGAGAGGCATCCAAATGTAATAATGAATGTTGAAATTGTCAAAGAAGCCTTTATAAAGGAGACAGACTTTAGCTCTGTGTTCCTAACACAGTTTAAGATAAATACTTGCATAAGTGAATGTTAAAAGGTAGAGCTTGTAAGAGCAAAATAATATGAAAATGTCTTATGGTGGTAGATGGATAGAAGATAGATGATAGATAGATGATAGAGTATATGGCGTATATTGTAGAGAAAGAATTCACAGTGTTGCTTCACGAGATGAAGAATGGATATAATACAAGTAAATAGCTGGAATTTGAAATTTGAAGTGACAAATACATCAATAGTTAGTGACATTCTAGGATTTTACATATGACTATAGGTCTCAGTAAAATAGTGAGCTTTCCTTAGAAAAAGCCAAAAGATATATTGGGTTAAATATAATAATTGAGTATAAATTTACTAATCAAATACAGTTAATATAAGAATTATTGAGGGGATATTTTACAACCTTTTTTCACAATAAAGCTTCTGTACTTAACATGTACGTGTTTTATACCTCCAACACATATCTATGTGGACTATGGCCAGAAGCTGTTGTATTGGGCAGTAAGGTTCTAGAAGCTTCCAAATGGCCACTCATATGGATCCAATTAAAGTCTTAGGCAAAGTTCATTCTCTTCCTTGTCTGTAGGACACGGTGGAAGAACAAAAGAAGGACCTTGTTCTCTTAGTTATAATAATAACAGGAGCTAATATATATTACTAGCTTGCTGGAACATAGATTCCATGCTTACCACTGGGGAACTAATTATGAAAAGATCTTGGTTATTTAACTCAGTATCACAGTATGGATCTAAAGTGGCCCCGAAAGGCACATGTGTTAAATACTTGGTCATCAGCCCATGGCACTGCCAAGAGATGGTGGCACCTGTAGGAGGTGGGGCCTAGTAGAAGGCAGGAAGGGCTCATAGCCTGCACGTGAGGGGCACCTCTGCTTCAATATGTTCTCATTCTTACTACCACCTATAGCTCTTTTTTCATGGAATGTCTGTTTCAACCTTTGTCCTACTGAAGACTGATTGCTTGTTTTATTATTATTAAGTTTTGAGGATCCTTTAAATATTCTGGATGCAGAACTTTTACCAGTTTTGTGTTTTCGGAACATTCCCTCTCTGTCTGTGACTTGTCTTTCTGCTTTCTTATTCATATCTATCAAAGAGAAAAGGTATTAGTTATTATGAAGTATAATCACAGAGGTCGCTATGATTAAGGAAGTGAATTTCAAATTTTATTTAATTGTAACTCATTTTAAGTAACTACACATAGCTAGTGACTATCCTATCAGACAGCACAGCATAGTAATGCCTAAATGTACTTTTAGTCACACTGAGTACAAGTCTGGTTGTCCTTACATCATATTTTGAGACTGCACTGATCTATAATGATTTGGAAATTTAAACACCAGAGAGTCTGAGAAGGGCTCAACTGGGTACATGTCACAACATACCCCTTTCTGGCAGGAGTATTTCTCATTATAAATTCACAAGGGAGCATTCCAGAAAGGAACTGAATGACACGGTGCAGAAGGGGAGGAGTATCCTACACAGTGTATACTGAGAAAGTGTGACTGAGAGATGGGCACTTGAGCTGATAAAGGCTTTTACAAGTAGAAGGAAGAACAGCGATGATGCGACCTGTTCCTAGAACAGAAAGGAGGCCAGTGTGCCTGGATGTCGAGCAGAAGGGCGAAGTGGTGAAGAATGAAGTGGAGAGGAGGGAAAGGAGCCAGATATCACATGGCTCTACACATTTCAATGTCCCCTGCCTTCTTCTTGATCCTAGATAAAAATTAATGTACCACCGGCACCGAATATGGATATGCGCTTTCTGGAGGGAAAGGATGGATGGCCAGGGGCACAACAAGCGTGTAGAGTGATAGAAATATTCTATATCTTGACTGTGGTGCTAGGCACATATCCAGTTTGCAAGACGCACTGGAAGTTATAACCCAGTATTTTACATTGGACTTTGGTTGTAAAGAAGCATCTCTGTTCGTTTGCAGCCCAGGAAGCAGGTGGGATGATAGTAATAGTCAACACCCACAAGGACTGAGGGGGTGGGGTTCTCACACCATAGATTAAGATGCTGAGGTTCAAAAAGATGCATAGTTTGCTTGAAGTCACACATTTGACCAAAGCAAACTCAAGCTCATTCTGTCTATTTTGTTGCCTTTCTAAAACATGAACCCAATAGATCCATTTTACAAACATGAAAATGTATATAAATTTTAATTTGGTTTATATAATAAATGCCACAGAAATGTAATGATTTTAGAAAATTTGCATTTAAGAGTTCTTCTGTATTATCTTCCAAAAGTTTCTGTAACAAACAATTCAAACTTGGTAGCTAAAGACAAGAGGAAGTTATTATTTCACAGTTTAGGAAACCAAAGTTTCAAAATCAAGGTATTGGGTGAGTCAACCTGTTCAAAAGTCATCAGAGTCATTGGGTTTCTTACCTCTCCCTGCTTCAGTGGCTGCAAATGTACATTGGCTGGTGAGAGCATCATTCCATTCTCTCCTTCCATGTCCATATGCCTCCCTATTCTTTTTTTATTCAAATCTTTATTGGTACTTTATATATACACGTCATAGTCACTTTCAGCATTGAGAATTTGTACCAGTACATGATATGACATGACTTGATTTTCATTTTTTCCCATTCCTCTACCCACCCTACAACTCCCTGCCCCTATATATATAGGCTTTGCCTTTTTTTATTACCATCACACTCTTCTTCCACTCTTTATTTACCCCACTTCTCATTTTCTTTTAAATATTTTCTATTTCACAATATCTACCTCATATACTAGAACTCATTTACATCTTCATTTTCTCATACCAGAGAAAAGATAAGATATTTACACATCTGTGATCTATTTATTTCACATATGAGGATATCCTGAAAGTATATCCATTTGAGTATGAATAACTCAATCTTATCATTTTTTATGGTAGAGTAATACTTCATTCTATAAAAGAACCATGCCTTCTTTATCCAGTCTCTAGTTGATGGACATTTTGGTGGTTTCCAAGATCTAGCTATCACAAGCTGAGCTGCTATAAACATGGGTGCACATCTGTAGCTCTGATATTTGTGTGTCTCTGATAAAGATCCTTATCATTTAATTCAGCTTCACTCGAATAACTCAAAGTAATTTCAACTTGAACTCCTTAACCTCTGCCTGAGCCCCTTTTCCAGGAAAGGTCACAGTCACAGGTGATGAGGACTAGAATGTGGACATAGCTTTTTGTGGGCCATTCAACAGACCATTCTCTCCCTGGGCTGAGCTGGAGAGTCAAGAGGCTGATCTCAACTGCTGAGCTTTTTCCATGATCACTGTCCTTTGCTGCCTGCTGTCTGACAAGCACGGTTTCAGTGATGCTGCCCAGTCTTCTAGTTGTTAAAGGAGTCAGGGAAGTAAATCCAGTCCCCATGACTCCAGCAGGACAGGGAGCAGAAGCTGCACCCAAGAACGTAAGCTCATTTGAGTGCTGACACCTCTCTTGTCTTGCTCACACCTGTGTTGTTAGTGCCTAAGAAATGACTGGACCATGGCTCTTCTTCTGAAGCAAGTAATGAACTGGTCAAAGGACTGGAAAAAAAGTTCATCTGAATCTGTTGTTTTCCACTTGTTTGGGTGGAGTGGCAACAACTATTTTTCCCTCTGTGAGTTGGATGAACTTACCCATCTCTTTAGCTGAGAAGCTGCTACAAAATATGAAATAAGAGAAAAAAAATACATCCATTATACTGGTTGTTGTATTGTGTCTAGAATATAGAATTTAGTTTGTTTGAACTTATTATATTATATTTTTATTATAAATATAAACTATAGTTAGTTTTTAATAAGCAAAAAAATCCACGTTGATAAAAAATAGAAATTCCCTACTCTAATTGCAATCCCCTGAGGTAACCAATATTAACAGTTTAATATGTGTCTTATTCAGTGTTCCTGCAAACACATATAAATATATTTACATAGATAGTGTGTGGTTACTGGTTTAGGAATATGTAACAATGAGATATGTAACATCTTTTCTTCATTGAATAATAGATTAATGACATCATCACCAGATGAATATACATAGATTTATTTACCTCAGCTATTTTAATCTAGAATATAAATTTGTTGCCATTTATTCAGTTACTCCTCAAATGATACACTTTGGGTGATTTTTCAAGTTGAACTACACATAATGCTGCAGTAAACATCCCTGTGACTGTAGCCTGTTTTGATTGTCACCACAAATACTTGAGCCTTGAAATTTGAAATAACCTTTCAAATTCCACTTCCTTCTCCATCCTCCCTGTCAATAGGGGACCAGAGCCGACAGGAGTCTGAAGATGAAACACAAAGTGGGTGATTATTCCGGACAGCACATGGCCGGCAGCTTGCTGCTACAATATTTACGTCCTATTCCATTGAAGTGGCACTCTCCGCTCACGTGACTCAAATGCAGTTCTCACTCCACCAGGAGCGCAGCTGATCGCAGTCTGCATTGGCAGCTCTGCACATGCTCCGTCCGACCCTGTGACTCCTCATTCACCCATTGAGATTTCTGTTGGTTTACAGCGACGTTCCAGCTGCTGGAGATCTGTGAACTGCAGCATTTCCTGGCCCTGATCCAAAGTAGGTAATCCCTATGAGTACTGTTTTGTTTTTACTTTAGGGTTTAGACTGTTTTACTTATCTGTCTGGTAGTGGAGGCTGTACAGTACTCACACACAAGTATAGCTGATGAATGAGGCTGATAAGAGTAATTCTTTCTCTAGCATAAGAAGTATTTACCTATTTTCATCATTTGCCTTAACAACAACCTGCACCTCTAATGTACTAATTTCCAAGCAGGGTTTTGGCAAACAGGGCTATCTCTGACGTTCAATCAACTGAAACCTACGAAATGATGTTTTTTCCTCTCTAGAGACCTGGATACTTTTAGCCATTCTCATGGTAAACGGTGAGACAAGCTACCATGGATTTCAGCACCTCTTCTGTATTTGATCAGCAAAAAGGTAAAACACTGTTTTATTAAATTCTCTGGCTCTTAGCATCATTTAGTTCAATGGTAGGGACTTACCCCTACAAGGACAGGGGTGTGTGTGTGTGTGTGTGTGTGTGTGTGTGTGCGTGCGTGCGTGCATGCATCCCCTATGGAAAGAAGATTCCACTTAGAAAACAAATCTGTTCTGAATGTTCGCTTCTAATTTGATAAGCATCTGGAAAAGAAAAATAAGCTTATGGTTTTCTGTTTTACTGGAGTGTCCCCACCCAGAAATATTTTAAATTGGACTGCAAGCATATCAGCTATTTTAGATGGTTCATTTTTATTCTGCTTCTTGAAATATTGAAAATACATTAGAGAAAGTAATAGCAGAAGAATACATTATGTATCTCTTTTCGGTCTGTTAACCCAGTGTTTCCCTGCTATGGCTTCATTAGCACCCCTTGAGTTCCTCCAGAAATAGCCTTGCTCATATGTATATGTTGAGTCAATATAATGGTTTACCTGAGATTGTGTAATGACTGTCACTACGCTGTTATATGCAGTGACAGGATACATCTTCCTTCATTAGACTTTTCAGAATAGAGATACTTTCTACATGGAAATATTACTGTGAAATTAACTCATTCTATAATAATCATGTAAATGCCATAGAGTCTACACATATACATTTTGTATATGCAGTGCATATATATGTATATATGTATGTGATACATATATATATACATACAGAGAAACATATATATATATATATATATATATATATATATATACACACACACACACATACAGAGGAAATTTCCATTGCTTCAATGAAATAAAAATTTTAGGATCTTTATTAAAGTATCTGATCTCTAAGCCTCTTTCTATCATCTCTGAATATTCTTCAACACGCTGAGTTCCTTTGTTGATTTCACTTGTTTTGGCTATGAAATGAAATGATGGTTTGTGAAAGCCTCATTTAAAAGTCATTGCTTTTCCCCTGTTTCTTCTTTTCCCCATGGTGTTTGCCATCCCTCAGTCTGTATTTGGCTTCATGGGTGAATTATTTTAGCTAGTGAGTTTCCAAACAATAACTTAAATAGATTTCTTAGTGAATCAATGTATTTTAGCAGATAGTGTACTCCTTGCATCTATGTGTGTGTGCGTCTGTGTGTGTGTGTGTGTGTGTGCGCGCGTGTGTGTGTGTCTACCTTCAGAGCATGCTGGCTCATCCTACATTGGTACACAATCACCTTAGAAAAAAGGATTATTACAGTTCTGCCCACCACTACTTATTCCTCTGTGTACATTTTGTATGACTGGTGGCAATTGGCACTTGTGAAAAATCTGCTTAGAAGCAAAGCTAAAAAGTGACGTCCTTGAGCCATGCAAATCACAGAAAGCACAATGGGTTTATTTTTGAAGACTAATTTGAGGAGCTGGGACTGGCAGCAGAAGAACAAGCCCTTCATAATGATTTAACTGTTTTAGTGCAGGACTTTTTACAGAAAAGAAGCTGAAAACAGCTAAAATATTAATTTAGACCATTTATTTTTTAGTATATTTTAATATGTGCATTTCTCCACGCTAAACCTGATCCTGCCCCATAAAAACTTACTTTCTCCTTGCCTTTTTTGTCTTTATTTCTCAGTCCTTTCTTTTTCCTAGAAGGTTACCTACACTAGTGTGGAAGTGGTAGGGATTTCTACATCTTACGGACACGGGTCAGAGTAGATGAGTTACTTCTTACCTCTGGTAAGAGGCACAGCCTCTCTAGGCCTTAGTTTCCTGAGAAATAAAATGAAAAAATGACTATGTAGCAGGGTAGTGGGGATCTAAATGGTAAGTGTCACTTGCCTGACAGGAAATAAGTATTTTCAAACCATGTTTGCTGCAGCTGTTGTTTCTGATATTATTAATACTATTGTAATGTCACTTTTCCACGGCTGGGACGAAATGTTTGACATACACAATATAATGGAGGAAAAGTTGATTTTTGCCTCACAGTTTCCCAGGCTTCATTCTACACTCAGCGGGCTCCATTACCTTAGGGTTGTGGTGAGACAGAACAGCAGATCAGGAGGACAGGGGGAGCAAAACTGCTTACCTCATGGTAGCTGAGGGAGCGGGAGCAGAGGAAGAGGCCAGGGACCATATGCAGTCTGCACGGTCCTTTTCTCAGCTGGGTCACACCTCCTCAATCTCCATTCAGCTATGAACCCGTCAGTGGATCATTGCATTGAAGAAGTCAGTGCCTTCACAATCCAACACCTCTGTGTCCTCACCCTTGAACATTGCTGCACTCAGAACCAAGCCCTCAATATGTAAGTCTTGGGGAAGATTTCAGAAATAAACTATAACAGCCAAGCCAGGTATGGTAATACATACCTACAATCTGAGCACTAGTGACATGGAGGCAGGAGGATCAACTCAAGTTTGAGGCCAGCCTGAGCTATATAGTGACTTCAAAGACAGTCTGTACTACATAGCAACGACCCTGTTTCAAAAAACCAAAAAACAAAATAAAATAAAACAAAAACTGTAATAGCCAACTAGAAGTTCTTTAAGACAAAAACATTGACCTCTTAATATCCAGGATTGAATTAGCAGTTTTCGGATCAAATGAGGGCTTATTTAGTACTGGGCAACTAGATTAAATTAATTTTTTTAGAACTCCAGGGTACCATTTAGAACAAGCTTTAGGGTAACAGTTAACACAAGGATACATGACATGCTCAATGACCCCATTCATTCTCCTCTTTCTTAAAATCAGGGTAGACTATTTTAGGTTCAGGTCATCAAATAGATTTCAAAGATTATACTATTAGGAAAACTATAGAGAAGTAACTTTGTCTGGAAAAGTTGAGGGCAGACCTTTGTGGAGGGTTTTCTAGGAGTTCTTAATGTCTGCGTTGGGTAAATGGTGACGACCCAGGAAAGAACACAGCAGCCTGAATTTGGTGACCCTGGAGGACTCCTAGAGTATCTCCAAAGGCTCACTGAGCAGATCTTTTATGGACAGGGTAAGGAGGTCAGTGGGACAAACTTAGGTGTGGTAAGGCAAGGCAGAGGAGCTAGAACAGCTGAGCACGGGCAGGCTGTGTTGTTTCTCAGCAGAGTAGGGGCTGTTCCTGGGCTGCAGGTGGTAGAAATGGGCTCTGACTGTTTTGGGAAGTCAGAAACTGTAGGGGACTGCAGGGAAGAGTCAGACCTCTCATCCTGGAGAATCAAAACCCTAATGTCATGGAATGGACATGCAGAAGTTGACAGGAGATTACAGAACATCAGGAAGAAATTTAGAAGTCATATAATCCTCTGGTTCTCAAACTTCACTGTGCACAGGAATCATTTGGAGAGGTCTTCACATGTAAAAATCAGATTCTTCTGCACAGATATTTCAATTCAGTTGGGGTAGGATATGATCTGACAAATGCTGCCTAGAATGATGTTCTGATGTACAGCAGAGATTTTGTTTTCATTTTTTAAAAAATAAATTGATTTCATTGGTACATTTAAAGAATACATTGTGATGACTTTCATCATTGAGAACTTGTACCTCTACAGGACATCTTGGTTCTTATTTTTTACCATTGTTCTGTACAGCAACGATTGAGAATCAGTCGTCCAATTCGTCCTCCTAGTGCTTTAGCTGGGAGAACCGAAGCATGGAGAAGTTCAATGATGGGCCCTTTGAAGTAATGATCACATCCTAGTCAGTATTAACAAAGGACACTGAGTCCTACTGGGTGCTCTCTGTCCAGGCAGGAGAACAACCAGGATGTTCATGGTAATCAGCGAGGGTAGCTGTGTGGCAGCACTGGGCTCGTGGTTGTCCAGAAAATGGTGTAGCAGTGTAATCAGAATGACCTGCAAGATTCCACCAGGATGAATTTAGCAAACTAGCATCCCTCCAACTGCAGCTTTCTTTATAGCTCTTGAACTGAGGGTCAAGATATTCATATACCAGGGCTGTGGAAAAGGATAGGTGTTTATGCAAGTCCTGTCTGAGCCCTCTTCCAGTTGCACAAATGCCAATAAACTGATCTCTTTGGGCATTATTCTCCTGCTCTGTGAAATGTGGATAACATTACATTACTAAGGGTTTATAGATCAGGTTATCTGATTTGCTACAGGATTTAGGGCCTTGCTTTTTAAACAAAGAAGGACGGAGTGTGGACCTTCAGAAGTCCCCATTTCTCTCTCTTGCATTTTGCCCTCCCCATAGCAACAGCTCTCTGATCTCATGTGCTCATCCTGGCTGTCTTCCCCCTCCAAGCCCACATTAGGGAAAGGAACCATAGTAAAATCATTTACTACAGAACACAGAGATTCCTACTGAAGCTGACACATTATGTAACTGAAGATATTTGCATTTTTAGCTGTGCCACTACTCGTGAAAACAGATTTGCAACACCTGGAGGAATTCCAGGCTACAGAAAAAAAACGGAGAAATAAGGGTGGTCCCCAGGGCTTCCCTCAGCCCTCCATGTGGCTGAGAGTGAAGAGGACGAACCCTGCTCCAATTCAGTGAGGAAATGGGTTTGAGAATTTGCAGGCCCGGGGAACTTTGCTCCTGCCTCATTGTTTCTTCCAACCTATTTAACTTTGCAACTGTGTTCTTTCTGCCACAGTGCATTTC
>PVIR01021857.1:17473-29037 GCA_004026965.1 Petromus typicus
TCCTCCTGCCTCTGCCTCCCGAGTGCTGGGATTACAGGCGTGAGCCACCACGCCCGGCACTGTGGTATGTGGTACTGGTTGCTGCTGGGTGTGGGTCTCCACACCCAGTATTGTTATGTGGTTACCGGGGAATTGAACCCGGGTCCTTGCGCTTGCGAGACAGGCGCCGGAACCACTGAGCTAACTCCCCGGCCCCACAGTGCATTTCTTTCTTACCCAGATACACAGTTTAATAAAAAATATGACATCAGTAAAAACTCAAATTAATGAAGCAAGCTGTTATACTGTCCTCTTGTGCTTTATATGTTTAAGTTCCCACACACAGATGTGATAGTTTTAAATCCAGCTTGTCATCTAAAATGGGAATACTAAACCAAAAGATTTGTACTTTGCTGAAAAAGCAAAAGTTTGAACCACAGTATGATAACCAGATGCTTCTAAAGGAAAAATGAGCAGATTTTGAAGGGATTCGAGGCAGAGAGCAAAGGAAAGACAAGAATAAGAGAAAGGAAGGAGACAGGTGTGATTCGGGCCCAGATGTCGATATCAGGCTCAGAAACTCATAATGGGAGCCTGGAATGAAGCCCAGGAGCACTGAGGATTCCGTGACTGGTTTTCAGATGCAGAGTTCAGATAAAGGGAGACGAGCTGGCAAATCATCAACCCACTGTGTAGAACCAAATGACTTACTGCTTCTCAGAAGATGTTCGGCTTCCCCCTGTCTTGATTAAGAAAAAGGAGGGGGGAAAGAGATGGAGACAAATCTCTTTTCCAATGCTCTTGCTCACTCAAGCCTGCTAGAGAACCTTTGGGCTTTTCATTGTTCTGTACCTTTTCCTCCCATCAGCCAATTCCTGGGAGACAGTGACAGATCGGTCCAATCCATAGCTGTGCTGAGGTTTCTGCCACTTCCCACCTGGGACAGGCTCAGCCTCTGATGACCTCAGCACTCTGTGCCTTCCACTTTCCCCAGCTCCTTTTGCAGACATACAGCGAAGGGAGTTCCAGAAAGATCTTACCCAATGATCAGACTTTAGCACAGGACAGTCTTTGTCCCACGGGATTATGCACCAAGAGGGGAGCGGTATGCATAAGGAAAGAAAGGCTAAAGCGGGCAGCCCATGTCTGAACCTATCCTGACATAGCTTCCTACAATGTCACCAGATTAACTTCTGCAGGGTAACTCACTCCAGACCTTGACTGAACAGTCAGCTGGAACTCCACACTGAACTCTTCCTACCAACTCTAGTCATTATCCCCACAGCATCTCCAGAATGAAAAAACTCTACTTGGTAGATGATAGTGAAAGAGTTTCCTTTGACACCATCATTTTGGTGCAAGGATATTTTCATGACTCCTGAAAAAAAACCCTTAAATTTATAGTTGTTTCTATTATGTGACAGATATGAAACAAATATCTCACCCATACTCAAATAGAGGATGCGATAGGAAAGTAAAGTTCTGGACTCATCAAGGTCTAGGGCTGATGTAAAAGACAGCAGGGTAATGGGCTGGACACCAGCTCACAGGAAGCCCACATGCAAAGGGCAGTCATGGGCTGAGCCACAGGCAAAGCTTACTTGTTCTCAGAAAGCCAACTGGGAATTCAACAATGTCCACTGCTTCCAAGAATTCTCTCGTACCATAAAGGATCTTCGTGTCAGATTTTCTGGTTTATCTTTTAAAATCACAATTGTTTTTCCCAATGTTAGCAAATATTAAAAATGAAAACAAACTAATAAAATAGGTTTGCTTGTGTAATAAGGGCCATTTATTTGTTTTCTCTTTCTGAAAATTGAGAATGGCACTTGCTTATTGAAAAGGCTATTTTTATTTTATTGGATATAATGAAGAAGGAAGAGATGAGACTTTCCACTCTATGCAGGAAACATTTCCACTGCTAAGTGAACTCTCCAAACATTAAAAGTACACCAGATATATAATAGTGTTCTTTTTTAATAGTCTTTCTTTCTTTCTTTCTTTCTTTTGAGACAGGGTCTTGCCTTGTAACTTTGGCTAGCCCTGAGCTCGCTATGTAGCCCAGGCAAGCCTGGAACTCACAAAAATCCTCCTGCCTCTGCCTCCCAAGTGCTGGTATTACAGGCCTGAGTCACCACATCTGGCATTGTTGTATGTGGTTACCAGGAGTCGAACTAGGGACCTTGCACTTGCAAAGCAGGCGCCAGAACCACTGAGCTAAATCTCCTGCCCAATTGTGTTCTTTTTTAATGTTATATTTGAAAATAACTTCAAACTTACAGAAATTTAAAACTAAGAATATTATAGAAAGTACTTGAATATCTTCTACCTACATCTTCCTAATGTTAACCTTTTATCCCGTTTGCTTTATTATTTGTTCTTTGTGTCTCTGTTAGTGCCTGTCTGTGTGAGCATGTGTGTCTCTTTGTGTGTATCTGTGTGTGCCTTTTTTTAAAAACTCTACTCTTTGTATTCTAATTTTGTCTTTTGACCTAATAATATCTTCGATAGCATTTTCCCCTCTTATGGAATCCAGTCTAAGATTGTGCGTTATGTTTAGTTGTCATGTTTGTTCTCCTTCAGGCTGGAACATTTTTACAGGCTTTCTTTGTCTTTTATAGTAGTGATATTTTTGAAAATTATCATCTCTTTATCTGAGTTCCTCTTTTTAAAATTTATCTGAGGCTACTCTTGATTCATCTTATACTACCCAGCTAGCCATACCACTGCAAAGGTGATATGGTGTACGTCTCAAGTTATCCTAATGTTTAAATCCTTTAAAATATTTTATCTTGGGGTAGAAATGTTACAGTATTAGATGTCAGCTAGTTCTAAGAGACTTAAAATATTTTCCCTCTTGTGAAATTAGTATCACTGTCTTTAAAAAAACCTCAAACAATTTAAGAATAAACACAGTACAGAAAATGTTGAATTTCCTCACACAGCAAAGGGCAGTGCTCTTCAGAGTTAGGCCCAGCTTGTCCTCAGTGTCTCAGTACCAATGTGGTTCCATGAAAACTTGCTTCACATTGTTTCTGGGAAGTGGTTTTCAAAGAGAAGCAGGGGCTCGGGCTGAGAACATTAAACAGTATGTGTGATTAGAAGAAGAGCCCTAGTTTTATTCAGCAGCTCCCATGTGCCAGGCACTGTGACTAACACTTTGTTTTATCACATTTAACCCTTGTCCCAGCTGTAGATAGATTCCATTTTGATCCATCTGAGGTCATGTGACTTGTCTAAGCCAAATGGGATAAAGGACAAAGCTGCTGTGTCAACACAGGCTTCTTCTCCCCCGCCCCTTATCACACTCCGCTCGCAACAACGTTTACCTTCTGGATTCTGGCAGCCCGTGTCCTGTACCACATCCTAACATCTAGCACTAGAGAGAGCAGAAACATGAGGCACCTGGAGTCCTTGGCCTGAGTCCCGCTGTCACTGCTCAAGCTGGACCAGCTGTGGAACGGGCTTCCCTCAGCAAGCCGCTCTGCCAAGAGGCCTCAGCTCATGTAGCAGCTTGACCTTTTCCTGGATGGGGGTGGATCTAGTCTCCATGGCAGCCTGTCTTTGGAGCAGAGAATGGCCTTAGCATCTAAGGATGAGGAGGAGGAGGAGGAGGGGTGAAAGGGTGAGATGCATCTGCGGCATTGATGTGTGGGAACGGGGTTTACAAAGCCAGAATTTGACTTCCACTTCAGAAGCTTCTGAGAGATGGTTCGTTACCTTCCTCCTACTCAGTCCATTTGTTCCTGTCAGCAACACACTGACGTTTCTCTATGAGAGAGTTCAGAGAGCTGTGATGCTGTAAACAAGGACACATGAAAACAGCACTCAATAAAAATTTTCAGCCTCAACATCCTGATCTTCAGTTGTGGTTTCGTCGACTTTACCCTTGAGATCAAACCTTTGACTTTCACTTTGCTACAACAAATAGGCACAACCTACTAAGTTTTAAAACCTCAATTTTAAAAACTGTGATAAAAACATGAATTAACACCGCTGTCCTTCGAATTATTTAAAATTATTTTCAAACATTGTCCTATAGTTTTCACCACAAGTAGGTTGACTTAACAAGGACCACTAAATATGGAAAGGAGCTGAGATGGTCTACAGGTGTCTGGTCTCAGGTGGTTGCAACAAAAGTCAGTTTAAGGATGGTCTTGGAAGTTTTTGTCTTAGAAGAGTGGCACTTCAGGATTGAAAGGAATCCTTGTAAACATGTAACTCAATGTCTTCCATATGGCTGGACACTGAAATACAGGAATCGCACAGATGCAGAGCTATGGCTGCTGGAACACATTCGAACACTCGCACCCCAGGGCCACTCTTTACCCACATCGTTGAGCTCTTTAATACCCTCTTTCTTCACCTTGTAAGTTAAGATGACGATATTACAAAGGATTGCTACGAAGCATGAATTAAGACAAAGAAAGCATCTGGAACTGTACCTGGTTCAGCGTAATCACTCAGTAAGTGCTGGTGTGGATTCTCGGGTGGTTACAAAGATTGTTATGACAATCAGCAGAGAATTGTTACAAAGATTTAATGAAGCAATCCATGCAAAGCCCTTGGAAGGGTGCCTGGCCGTGGTAATCACCTTGTAAGTGCTAGTGATTAGTGTAAGTGACCTGCCTAAAGTCATAGGGACAACCCATCTTCTCAGGTCAGGGAAAGTTCCCACCTTTAAGCTGTCTTCTCTTCTTCAGTGAATTCACAGCAGAGCAGCCATTTTCATTTGGAAGAGGCAGGACTTGCCCAAGCAGAAAAATTAATTCTTCAGAGACACTCAGAGACCTGGAAATACTATTTTGTTCCCTTTCTTCTGTTCTCCCTTTGAGAATAGATACCTTTTACATAAAACTCTTTCTTTTGTTCAAAAGCCAGCTATTAGTTTCTGACTTTTACACGAGCACCACACAGTTTCTTGGATTTATGCCACTCTAGTAATCTCTCTAGTATTGAGGTCGTCTCATTATTTTAATTTAATTTACTTTCATACTAATTAATTAATAGAAAAAACGTTATTGATTTTCTAATTAATAGAAAAAATCTCCTTTAGTATTATTATTTCAATTAGTTTGGGTATTTTTTCTTATATTTTGTCTCCTCTTATTTATTTTTATTTTTGGAGTAGTAACACAAAAGCACACTTTCAAGATATTTAAAGAGTGTAATGTGTAATCCAGCCACTCCTCAGGCTTCAGTCACTCATGTCCTCTCTCCAGGACCAAAAATTGTCCCCAGTCCCTTCGGGCACTCTTCTAGAGAGCTTCTAAACTTAATAAGCAAATACTTAGATTCTCTTTTTTCCTTTTTTTGAAGTTATGGCTGATAAATGTTTGATAAGAATCAATATTTTCTGATTCCTCTGCCTCAGAAACTGCAAGAGCTTTGACTAAAATGATATTAAACATAAGTGAATCTGGAAATAATTAAAACTTGCTTAAACTAGGTACAGTGGTACATGACTGTAATTCCAGCAATCAGAGAAGCTGAGACAGGAGGATCACATGTTTGAGTCCTCCTGGGCAACTTAGTAAGACCTTGTCTCATTTTTAAAAAATTAATTCAATTCCCTAGTGTAGCTGAAAACAAATGTTTATACTATTTATTCTAGGAAAATGGTATATTCTTGCATAATTACAAATTTTCTGTCATATTTCACAATAAAGTTCTATAGTTTTGCTCTCTTAGATTATGAATAGTTTTTAATCTTTATTGGTACATTACATATATTCATCATAATTGCACTCCATAATGGGGATTTGTACCAGTATAAGACACAACTTATTTCTCATTTTTTCCCATAGCCCTACCCACCCTACTAGATTATATTTAGTGAAGTGAATTCTCACGTTTTGCATTTTCATTAAAATGAGTTATTTTCCTCTTCACATTATTTGATATAGACTACTCAAGTTCTGACCAGTTTAGTCAATTCCTGTGAATGCTACTAGTTCTGTGGTTAGTTTCATCATGCTACCTGATGACTAAGGACCGCAGCGCCCTGGTCCTCAGAGAATTCACTCCAATACCTGAAGTAGGTTCTCGGAACCACAGTTATTACCAAACCTTCTATAAACCATTTCTTCCTCTGCACACATACCTATGATAAAGTTTAATGTATAAATTAGGTACAGTAACAGATTACCAATAATAAACATAGAACAGTTACAACAATATCCTACAATAAAAATTATATGCATGTGGTCTCTTTTATTCAATATATCATTGTCCTTTTACTTTTAATTTAATTTTCCTTGGCATATCTGAATTACAAGCATCAATACTCTTGCTCTCTGAGGCTACTATTAAGTCAAGTAATGGTCACTAGAATACAAGCACTGCAGTGCAGTGGCAGTTGGCCTGACAACTAAAAAGGCTTGGTGACTAATGGGAAGGAGGGATATATGACACGGATAAGTTGGACAAAAGGAGGACTCGTCCCTTGTGGGGAAAAATAGGACTGCAAGAGACTTGATAATGCTACTGACAATAGGGTGCAACCTTTAAAATTATGAAGTGTTTATTCCTGGGATTTTCCATTTAGGCATATTTGACCATGTGCCAGTGACACTGAAGATCAGGAGAATACTGTTCTCAACCACATGGTGGTTGGGAATCCTGGCTGCGATCAGGTGAACTGGTTTCAAATCTTGCTCTCCTCCTGAATAGCCATGCCACTTTGGGAAAAGTTATCAAACCTTTCTGTGGTTTGATCTCCCGTATTACCTATTTCATGAATACAGTGAAACAGAGAGGGCCTAATTAAGGTGAGCCTTTTAGGACAGTGCTGAGCACATAAGTCACCTGCTGTATGAAAGTTAGCTGTACTAAATTATGATTATGTGTTTTTCCTTTGTGATTATTATACACCGTTTCTTTTTGTTTCTTCTCATACATATTAGAATTTGTTATTTCTTTTCTTTTCCCTTATTTCACTGTTAGTTATGATATTTGCACTTGGTTTGGAATAATTATACTTAGTTATATTAAGAGTTTAGAGCCAAGCATAGTCGAACACAGCTATAATCCCAGCACTTGAGAGCCTGATGCAGAAGGATTACCTTGAGTTCAAGTCCGGCCTGGGCTCCATAGTGAGTTCAAGGCCAGCCTGAACTACACAGTGAGACTGTCTCAAAATAAAAATATGTAATCTTCTTGTACTCTCGTGTTTAACAAACATGTCAAATTTAACCAACTTCTGTCGTGTCCTCGGCCATCTGGTCAAACATTTCCCCTTCATTCTGCTGGCGTGATGTATTTTGAGAAGATGACTTTGAGTGAAGACATCTTTACACTCTGGAATAAACTCCATTTTGCTGTGGTACATCATACTTTTAATACACAACGAATGTGATTCAGTAGAATTAAATTCAGAACTTAAAATTCTGTGCATATGAATTAAATGATCTAGCTGGGCATGATAGTGCACACCTGTAATCCTTGTCCTCAGGAGACTGATGCAGGAAAATCACCACAAGTTTACGGCCTTCCTGGGCTACACAGTGTGGTCAAGGCCAGGCTGAATTCCATAGTGAGACCTTGTCTCAAAAAAATTGATTGATCTCTAGGTGTGTGTGTGTGTGTGTGTATACTATTTAGGCTAATTTAAGAAAAATGAATGAGAAAAACATCACTCTTCTGTGCTTCACTGTTAAAATGACTTGTTCCTTAATTATATGACTTTTATCTTGACATCTTTTAATCCACTCACATTCACTGTAGAACATTTATACCTTTCCCACCAGCTCTAACTCTAACCTTAGCAGACTACCAGCTCTTCACAGGTGTGCTTCCAACTTTGGGTAAATGTAGGAAACTTTTATTTTTGCACTAAGTAGGAACTGTAAGATCAGGCACACACACACTACACATATTCAGTAGCTGCTTCCATTCTGAATGAGGATCCTATAATGCCAGTTGTTACACGCTCTTGTCAACATGCTTTACCTGCTCCCTTTTTACAGGAGGAGACTAAGAGGAGCGGGAAGAGAGAGGACAGATTTGCTCAAGAAGTGAGCAACAGAATGAATGACCTTAGTTTTAACTAAACACGCAGGATCTCAGAGAAGTTCCATCCTTTTATTCAAGTTCTAACATTGTACTTCAGACCATAGAATAATTCGGAATTTGGGGATTTTTGTCACTAGCCTGGTCAACTAGCCTGGCTGCCACTGACAGACACCACCATCAAGTGTCAGCCAAATGCTTTAATCTTTCAAAGTCCTGTCTACTCCAGGTAGCAGCACCTTCCAGAACTTTCTTCCTCCAGTTCCCAGCCTTCTGGCCTCAAAGCTGTCAGGATGCTTTAACTCCTTTTGTTGGTCTTCAGGAATTTTCTTGGTCTATTCTACGACATTTGAATTGGGACTATTCATTATTGGCCGTGAACATCCCGAGTGGAAAACTAGGGGGTGGATTCGGATTCTGAGGGAGGAAGATGGAAGAGCAGAGACTCGTGACTGACTACACACTCTGAAGCAACCACGGCTTCCAGACATTCAGGCTCATTATGCAGGGGTTAGAGGTACAAGGTTCCAGGAAATGGGATACAGCAGGATACAAATCCATCTGCCACATGAGTTAAATATGTACAGGGAACCCACATTTTAACAGTGATTATCTTTGATTGTATTCTTTCTTATAACTTCTTTAATGCAAAAAACTATTATAAGTACAACAACATAAAATGACAGATTGATTAATTCAGAATATCTGGAAATAGGACTCAGGCCTCAGTTACTGTTGTTTTGGGGGCAGTTGTTTTAAAGTTCTCAAAGTGATTCCGGTGAATAGTCAGTGTGGAGATCTAAGGGAATTTGCAAAACAGCCACTTTCACCCAGAGCCATTTGCAGTAATACTAGACTAGATATGTTCTGGTTTTCAAAGAAAAAGAGACTCGTTGATGCGAGACATAATTTCAGTTATCACTTTTTTATATCTTGGAAAGTCACATGCTCACAGCTCCAGTGGCATACATGGTTTGGAAAGCTGTATTTAGACCGTGTATCCACCGTATGGGAAGGCTGAAAGGAGCTACTCACTCACTTCAACTCTACGTTAGGGCTGATGACATGTCTTATAAAACTAAGTGAGAAAAAAATCTTATTCCATCACTCTTCCTAATTTTATGCCCAAACTTTAGGACATATCCTTCATTTCTCTTTATTTTTCCCTACATTCCCAAGCCATTAAGTTGTCCAGGCTAAGCTGGAACTTTCAGTTCTTCAGCTTCTTCCTCGCAGAATGGTGGAATTATAGGTTTGCACTATGAGGTCCAGCTGCCCTCATTTCTATACTTCTTATATCCATGCGCTTCAATTTTCCACTCAGGAGAGAATATACTAATGAAATCAATAAACACATATTTATAGTTATCTATAATATATCTAACACTACTCTCACACTATCTAAAGCTTAGGTTTTGTTTTATTCTATAATAAAATAAATGAAACCAAAATAAGTATAAATGCTAGTGAGATTTCCTGAAAGGTTATCAGTTACCCATGGAGTCTTAATTTATGCTTTTATAAAGCAACAAACCTAATAGGTACCCAGGACTATCCTCAGTATCCTGAGACGCTATTTCATTTCAACTTCTAAAGCATATTTAGGAACCCACAACACAATCATCTAGGAACTGTTTGACAAAGCATACTCCACTGGGTCAGTGAAAATTTTGAGAACACTTAAAAAAGAGATCCTGTCCAATCTGGAACTGCATCACTGATTGAAGGGGGATAAAGAGAATCCAGACAGTGAGTGCATCCACAGAAGGCTGGCTGAGAGGCTGGAGTCACAGCAGATCACTAGGAACATGCAAAACTCAAGGACCGCAGAGTGATAGCCTTGGCCAATATAAGACACTCAGGCCAATCACCTCAATTAAATTGGTTTGTTGAAACTATTTTCAGAGATTGAGTTACCAGAAACAGTTTTACACATGACCACAGGAGAGGATCACCAGGATACCTTTAAGGAGCCAAGGAGGAACTCCTCCTCCCATCATTCCCATCCCACTCGTCCTTGCTCACACCGTGACAGGCGATTCATTATTTCATCCTCCACAGGTGTTAGCTGCACACATAGAGCATCAGCCATGGAGGGAAACTTAGGGGTCAACCTCCCTAAGGCGCCAACTCAGTATCTGCATCTCCACACAAACATGCCTGTAATAAGTTTGGTCAGAGCCTGCTAACACACAGGTATTTAGGTGGTGCACACACCTCACAAGAGAACTCCTTGGTCATTCAGAAGCCTTTTTGTTCCTCTTTTACCCACCAGAGTTAGTCCTGGGTCTGCAGAAAACAGTCTGAAGCTATTTTCCCAGCATCTGAAAGAAGCTTTACAATCAACTGAGTCTACTCATCTCCAACTAAACAAATCCTTTATTTTACTCACTTCCCACTCTCTAGCACCCCAACTAAAGTGATAAATACCTAAGTCTAGCACCTGCCATTTCCAGAGACAGAGGTAGTAGTGCCACATAGTTGATTCAGAAGAAAGAGGAAGACTGGAGGAAGAATGATTGAGGTAACAGCACTTAACTCACTGCTTAAGCTCCAAAGGCCACCTAGGCTGGTGCATCTGTCATCAATGTAAGATTCACACCTGTTCATTTACCAAAGAAGTTTCTGACACAATATTTTAACATCAAAAAGACTGGCACAAAGATTCAGTGGCTGAGAAAACTCATTTGAGCGCAGGTTACATACTGAATTAGTAATAAATACAATCAACTCATGCTAAAATTTCTACATATTAAAGAACATCTGTTCAAGAATTAATATTAAAATGAAAGCGCATTCTGTGAAAGTGCACTTTGCTAGACATATTTATTGAAGATCAATGCAGCCATTCTTCTTGACACAGAAAATCAGATCTCCAAGGCCCGCCCACAGCAGAGTTGCTCCACAAGTCTCAGCACCTCTCAGCTGAGAGGCTCATAGCAAGAAACACGGTGGGTGGGGAGCAGAGATTTAAGGACAAGCTGTGGAGCAGGACAAGGCTGGTGACAAAGGAGTGTCTCACTGTGGCAGTGTACTTCCCTTGTGATAATATTTTGCAAGATTTTCTTCCATAGGACAAAAATCTCTTCTTTTCACCTCCACGACATGCAGGTTACTTTGATTCTGTCCCCTCAGCTGGCACATGCAGAAACTTGGGAGCTGTTTTCTTTTTAAAATACTAGACAGAAACTCTATCTTCTTCCCATGTGACTGGCACTTCATAAAACATTAGTAAAGTTGTATCTAATACTCCCTGAAGGTCAGAAGAAGAAAACATGAGACATAGCAAAGTGATTCGACTACAAAATCACTACAGCTGCAGCAGAGGGTCTCATTATGGGAAAGAAGACAGAGGTACCCATCTATGTCCAAGCAGAAGTGTCTGCACTGATACTAATTGGCACACTTTGAGCATATACTCGGCGCCACGCACTGCCCTCAGCATTTCATGTGAATTAACTCACTTTGCTCTCAGGACAGCCCAAGTGAGGCAATATTCTTATCTTATTTTACAAAAGAATGAATATAGTGAGATTAAACAATTTGGCTAAGGTCACGTGGCTAGCAGGCAATTC
>PVIR01021858.1:0-28942 GCA_004026965.1 Petromus typicus
ATACTGGGTGTGGAGACCCACACCCAGCAGCAACCAGTACCACATACCACAGTGCCGGGCGTGGTGGCTCACGCCTGTAATCCCAGCACTCGGGAGGCAGAGGCAGGAGGATTGTGATGTGAGTTGGAGGCTGAGCTCAGGGCCAGCCTAAACCACAAAGCGAGACCCTGTCTCAAAAAACCTAAAAAAAAAAAAAAAGAAAAAAAAAGAAAAGATAAAGAAAATGTGGTATTTATATAATGTGAAGTACTACTATGTCACAAAATGGGATACATTTGAGTTGTGTTTAAGAAAATGGATTCATCTTAAGACCATAATACTAAGTAAAATATATCAGACACATAAATTTAACTATTATATGGTTTCTTTTATATGAGAAGAACAAATTATAAATAATTTAAAAAGCAAAACTATCTCTCAGAAGATAGATAACAAGAAACAGGGAGATAGATCTTTTGTAAATGGGAAGGAGTTTCACATAGGAAGGAGGGAGGGAAGCAGGAATTAAAAGAAGTGGTAGGTACATGTATCAATTCTCTGTGATGAATCTAACAATTACATACTGCAAACATGTACTAATCAAATTTTTAAAATTAGAAATAAATTTAGTACCTTAGGCACACTAGTCACATTCCAGATGGTTAATAGCCCCAGGGCTGAGTGGCCACTGTATAAGAAGAGTATAGAGCATCCCCACCATCTCAGAACATTTTATTAGGCATCACTGTGTAGACATTCAAGGCATCATTCAGGTCTAGGGACTCGGTATCTATTACATGGTCCTGACAGTTTGGTTCATGTTGAAATTATTTCCCATCAGTCTGAAGTGTAACTTTCTAGGTCCTCTTTCACTGTCAGGAATTGAGTTTACACATGGTCTTCAGTGGCCCTTAGATCAGGGAAACTCTCTTTCATCCCCCTGGAACTAGCCTTGGGGAAAACTCAGAACTAGTTCTGGAAATTAGGAAATGAGATTGCAAAGTGTAAGCTGCAAGGTAAGGCTGGGAATTGGGAAAGTAAAAAATTTTTAAAAGGTTTCATCAGCTGAATGGATGCCCTGTACCAAGATCAAATTCCTTCACTATTGTGGGCTAAACTAAGTACACCTTTGTACTGGTCAGCTTTCTGTCACTATAAGAAATACTGAAGGCAAACCACCTTATAAAACAAGAAAGAACTGGGCATGTGACTCAGTGTAGAGTGTGTGCTCAGCATACAAAAGGCCCTGGGTTCAGTCTGTGGACTATCAAAAACAGCAAAAACGTGTACTTCAGCTCACGGAACTGAAGGTTTCAGACCATGGTTGGCTGATACCTTTTCTTTTGGATAAGGCAATACATCCTACCAGGAGGGCATGGCAGAGGAAAGCTGTTTGTCACATGCCCAGGAAAAGAGAGATAAAGGGGCAAGAAGGGAGGAAAGATGGAAGGAAGGAGGGGAGAAAGGAGGGAAGGAGGGAAGGATTGAATCTATTTTCCTTTTGAACGCACTCTCACAGTGACTGCACAAACTCACCTCCTAAAGTTTCTGCCACCTCCAATAGCACCAAGTGGGAGACCTTTGAGGCCCATGGGGGACAGTTTAGATCCAAATACAAATTCATAAGTCAAAATCCTAACTCCTCAGATTTCAGAACGAGACTGGAGATGGGGTCTTTGAAGGGGTCATGAAGTAAGAGAACAATGAATCCAGTAAAAGGGTCCAGATCTGACACAGTTGTCATAACAACAGACGAGGACCCAGGCACACAGAAAGGACAAGCATGTGAATACATAAAGAGGTGACAACCACTGACAAGCCAAAGAGGGAGACCTTGGAGGAAGCAGCCCCGTGACATCTTGGTCTCAGGTGTCCAGCCATCAGACAGGTGTGATGGTCAGTTTCTGGTACTGATGTCACCCAGTCTGTGACATGTGTCCTGACAGGTCCAGAAGACCAATGAGCCAGGGCCCTGGGAGACAGTCACGATTTCTTCAGTCAGGCTGGAGATGTTCTGAGTTGACCATGCCCATCATCACAATGTTTACTTCACGCATAACGAGGCAGCTGTTTTCACAGAGGATTCATGTTCTGTGCCATTGCCTGCAGGGAAATGCAGGCTTTGAAGCCTCTACACACATAGCTAGGAGGCAAGTGGAGCATCAGGAAGTGATGGACAAACTACCCAGGAGGGAGGACAGAACATTCAAAAGAATGTTTAAAAAATCATTTTGCCTCCCCTGATACCACTCTGTGACATTCATCACCGATTTTTATCTGTCAGCTCCAAGTGGATCTGTTTGTTCACCCACATGGGTAGAGTCACACCCAGAAACGCTGTATGGATTTAGCAGCTGTGCACATAGTTGATTCTCTTCAAGGTGTTTAACAAAAATTAATTAATGCTACATGCAACCTACCATATGTTCAACAGGCAACAATCCACAGAGAATGGGATGAAAACTTTAAAACGGAGCATTGTTCTTATCCCAAAACTTTCTGTTTGATAATCTTCCTGAGGGAATTACTCAAGAGCAACTACAAAGTAGAGACTTGAACACTTAGGAGAAGAGATTAATATCATCCAATGAGAGGGGTCTTTATATCTTAGTTTTGACCTATAATAAAATTTGCAACCTTTGCTTTTTCCTCAATTATTTTCAGCAGCATTGTGGTTCTGCACTTCAGACCCCACAGGTAGGAACAAAGATGCAAAGGTGATATGACAACAGCTGGGGTCCACTCCCTCCCCTGTGTCCCTGGCAGTCTTTTCTACCTGCCAGGCCCATCCGGGGTGAGGAATAACCTGTCTTTCACAAGGCTAGTTGACTCTCCATGTGAAGGGCCACCGGAGTGGTTGGGGTCTGGATCACACTGGGGGCCCATGTCCTCATGGATGTTTTCCTAAAGCACAATGTCCCATAGCTCCAACTTCCTATGTTTATTTAGCAAATGCTTATCTGGAGCACAGCTGATCTTATCCAGAATTAGTGCCTCCCAAACTGTCACAAGGAAGCTGCCTTGGAGATGACTTGGTATCCACTCAGCCCCACAGATGCTCTGTATCTCATGATGATAAACTGACCCAATCAGACGTCTCTTCTCATTCACATGAAGGTTGGAGTCTGGGCCAATCTGTAGCCCTAAAACTCAGGTTCTCTACTTCCCAGTCACCACCGTGTTGAAACCTAGAGAAGCTGTGGCTACAAAGAGAAGTGTGCTGTTCTGTCATTTTTCAAGGAGGTCTGGTTAAGTCCTTTCTTAGAGACCCTCAATAAAAAACCTAGAGAAAATGATTCCAACCACTTAGAGGGACCCAAAGTAAAAAGTGCAGTGTGGACATAACATCACTAGCTCATAAGAGGGACTTTGGCCCTAGACTTCTATTGCCACATTTCATTTTCTGCTTCCCGCATCATGGAGCAATGCGGGGGGAAAAGGGTCCTGAATATTCTCCTAAAAGACTACCGTTCAAAGTTGCCAAAAACTCAGAACAGATAGGGGAGGCAGTACTGTTTTCTTTAAGGTCTATTGCCTGATCTCCCCCAGGTCCCTGGCTATGGATGGTGGGGAGCTACCTAGAAGTCAAGCGTGTGTTAATTTGCATGATTGTGTTAACTGTCAGCTACTCCATCCCCTGGTATAACTTAAATTAATTCAACAGGAGCAGGTGGCTTAATTTGTACATTATTCACATTTGCTAATAAACAAGTAATTTGGATTTTAGCTAGAATTCCCTCCCAGGAACAGAGGCCAAAGATGATTGCTCAAATTTGGCCAAGGGAAATTCTTAGTGTGAGTTTCCCTCATTCCAGACACCAAGCCTGAATCAGCTTGCAAACTTTTCATGCTGAGCACTACGAGGAATCTACTTGGATTCCTTCTGAGTACCACCACACTCTGACTTCTTAGAGTCAACTCTGACATGGGTGGATACCTGTTCCACCTCTGGGTTTAATTTTCCCTTACTGGCTGCAGGGCCTGGCTCTTCTCCCCTCATGAGCACCTAGGGTTCTGGTGAGCAGGACTCAGAAGGCCTGGAAGGCAGGACCGCAGGCCTGGAAGTTCAGTTTTAAACTGGAGTTTGTCTCTGTCCTATCTGTCCTGGACTCTTTCTGGTTGCCTGTGCAGTTTATGCTTTTCCTCCCTTTTGCTCTGATTCTTTCACCTTCTTCAGTCTAGGAGCTGAGTTCTAGCTACCCTACAAAGGACCGCCTGCCTGCCCGGCCACGGCATCCTCCCCATTGCATGCTGCTTACTTCTCAGTGGAACAACACTTACGTTGGCTCATTTCTTTTTCTCAAGAATTCTGCAGGAGTTACTTTTCATCTTCACACAGTTAGATAGCTGAGGGAAGAAGTTAAGTGTCAGAAAAGCCAAGTGTCTTGCCTAGAGTCGCTCCACCAGTAGGGCAGAGTGGACTTGGAGGCCAGGAGTGTATGGACATCACATTCACAAACAACCATGTTCATATTACTCTAGCTCCCAAATCTGGTTGATCATTGTCCAATTCAGTGGCACTTCTTGACTTCACCAGGCCAGAAGAACTGGTTCTACTGGCTAGACTAGAATAGATATTCAGGGACAGGGTTTGGCAGTGGGAGACTCCCAAATGTGGCTGTCATTTTGAAGAACACAGAGTCAACTTGCTAAATCCTGAAACAGAAAGAGATGTGGGTGCTAATGTCATAAAAGCATGTTGACTAAACAAAATATATGGAATTTTCTCACCCTTATGTGGAAAGGGTATAAAAACCCATTGAGATACGTAGTTCTTATCTTAGGGATGGCACCCAGCCCACAGTGGCCCATGGATATCACTGAATTGGAGAATGTGGTTGCCTGGTGGAACTAGAAAAACAATAACATCCTTGCTGTAGTTTGGGTCTGGAAAGTTCCCCCAAAGGCTCATGCACTAAAGGCTTAATCCTTAGCTTGGTACTATTGGATGGGCCATAACCTTTAAAAGATGGAGTTGACTAGGAGGTTTTATGGTTAATGAGTGTGTTTCCTTGAAGGGGATTGTGGAATACTTAACTCTTTGGTTGCATAGACACCATAAGGTGAGCAGTTTCCTCTACCATAACTTCATTCATGATGTAGTATTGCCCTTCCACAGGCCCAAAAGCAACAGGGCCAACTTACTAAGGACTGGAACCTTTGAAACTATAAGCCAAAACATACTTTTCTTCTTTTCAAGTCTACTGTCTCTATTATTTACTTATAGTAACAGAAAGCTGACTCACACAATCCTGCTTCTTGGTTACCGTCACATGTTCATGTATGAGCTATCATCAAAGGTCGTGGTTGAAGCCCTTTAGCAAATAATTTTTGAGATGTCTTTTCAGAAAAGGTTGTGTGATGTGTTTCATGCAAAGTTGGTAAGAAAAGTAGCCTGGTGCTGTGTATCAGGAACCTACTCACCGTGGGTAACTTCTCACCTCTTCTCTTTTGTCACACCTCAGATTTGGCCACGAGCCACAACAACTTATTAGACACACACATAACATCAATCAAACTAGCTCCTCCAGTGAGGCTACCTACACTGCCCTGCTTTCTTAACACAGCCTCTCTGAAAGCAGAGGAAGTCTCTATCCACAGCACTCCAAGCCCTTCTCTGCTCAGCAGCTCCCGGGACCTGGTATTCAATCCTGGATACTAAAAAAAAAGCCAGTAACAGAGGAAAACTGAAGAGGATTGTTGAGGGTGAACCTCTGTGGTCCTCCCAGATTCAGACTGAATGCTTGACCCCAGGGGGATGGTATTTGGAGATGGGGCAAGGCTCTGGCCTGTTAAGATGAGTGCCCTGAAAATAAGAGACACCATGATACATACTTCCTCCCCCACTCTCCTGCTCCTCTCTGAGGACACAGTGACAAGGTTGCTGTCTACAAGCCAAGAAAAGGATCATCACCAGGAATTGAATCTACTGGCACTTTGATCTTGGACTTTTCAGCACTTTAAATGGTGAAAAAATTATTTCCTGGTGTCAGAGTCACCCAGTCTCTAGTATTTTGTTATGGCAGCACAAGTAGATTAATATAGAAGCAATAGAAAAGAAGAAAAATCCATAGTGAGAACTCACCAACTTGTCGAGGCTACTCATTAGAAGGCAGAGTTTTGAGGTCTCTTGTCTTCACAAAACATTTTTTCAAGGAAGAGCTTCAGAAGAAGCAGCTACCTTTATCAGGTTACCTAAGGGCCCTGAGAATTCCATCTACCACATATGCTCCCCACTGCAGAGCCAGGACCCCCTCCCTTCTTTCCTGACTGGGAACTCGGCCCACTGGACTTGCTACCACATTTGGAGAAAGCAAGCCCTTGAGATGAGTTGCCCTCTTCTTGTCACCAGCACTCTTATTGTGCTTTCCCTAGGCTATAAGAACTTTCCTTTGGAGAAGTGCAATGGAGATAGGAGCTGGCTGGTTGGTATATCTTGGCAGGGTGACCAGAGTCTTCAGATGTTACGATTTAGGAGCTCAGTTTTGTGAGTTCGGTGAAGTTCTGGATGATTGGTTCAAGCTAATCAAACTCATGAGATGCTGGCAGCTGCTGAGTAAATTTTTTCCTAAAATGGAAAGTATTTTTGAAAAACCAAATTACTCACTCCAGGCAAGGTCATAGAGCAGGGCATGGAAAGATTTTTAATGGCTGGTGTCATCCGACTATAACAATCCTTTGCCCAAATGAGTGGCAGCTACCAAACAGACCCAAAGACCCCTGGAGTAGGTCAAAGCACTACCCTTCTGGAGAGGGCCAGAAACAAATGGTAGCTCGTCATTGCTTCCTTTAGTTTCATTTTTATTTTTATCAAGCTGAGCAGCTACTCATTTCTGTCATTAATGTGATACTGTTTCCATGATTACTATTTACCTAGATTAAATTGCAATCAGATTGGGTCTTTTGGAGCAGTCTGAGGACACTGTCTTGGCTTATCTGCAGTGCACATCAAGGCATCTCTCTAGCAGATGGCTAATCTCATCCTTGGGAGGCCGGATCTTTGGGCCTTCAATGTCAGAGTGTGACATTTCGCAACTTTGTCCCCATTCTACCCTTGTTGGGTTTTGGTGTTGAAATCATGGGAAGTGCAATGAATAAGAGATTGACAGGAAAGAAAACAATGGACAGAGAGATTTTGTTTCATCTTGAGATAGGTTAATCCCTCTTTCTTTCATTCCAGCTTGAAACTGGGAAAAAAAAAATCTCTTGTGGGTTAGGGTTGTGTTTTGTTGACTGACAAGTTCTATCAAGATACCAGTGGGGTCGCCATTTTCTAGCTTGGCGGCCATTTTCCACCTTAGCAGAGAAGAGACTGAAGCAGACATGCAGAGAAACAGAAGCAAGAACTCTTGGCCGTTCCTCACAGACACATGACTGCCTCCTCCAAGGCAGGGACCTGAACAGTCCCTAGGTGAGGCAGTGAGAATGTAAGCTCTTTTGGATGTGCTCCCACTCTGGATTCAGGGCCATGTAAAACCCACTCATGCTTCCGGTCATGAAGACTATGAAATTACCTACCTCTCTCCCTTACTTGTCTTGTTTCTCAGATTACTTTTGATCCAAAGGCCTTATCAGGATACCAGGGAATCCTGTAGGAAGTCTCTCTTGCTAGTGGATCAGAAAGGCACAAATGTGTTAGCTGATGCTTTACCCAGGCATAAGCTAGAGGAAGAGGAATCTGCAAAACAGTGATGCAGCCTAAGGACCAGGCAGGAGTGGGGAGAACGGTCTCGAAGGAGGGGGTTGTCGGAGGAGAGCCAGGAAGCTCAGAAATTGCACTCATTAAACCTTTCATAATTTACAACACCTCTGGACACAGGCCAGGTGACAAGCAGGGAACTGTCACTTTATCACCAGAGCCTGGAAATTCCAGAACAGAGAGCATTTTGGAGTCTCAGTTCTCTAGCCTGGCCTTCAGCACCCATCATATCCAGGACCTCTGTCAGCTCTCTGCCACATCTGTGCGGCTTGCTTAGAAAGATGCTAAAACCCCGTGATTCTACCACTGCTGTACTGAATGAGAACCAGAATAATTTCTTCTTCACTCCAGTCACCTTCACCAGTAAATGCTCTTCTCTGAAAGTTTAAATAGACTGAAGCATTTTTGCCTAACCATACCTTGGAGAAAGACACAATATTTGTTTTTCTCAGATCTGAATGCCTGCTCATGGTGATTTTAATGCTGCTTTTTAAAATGACTGAGATAGTTTAATAGCACAGCATTCTTTCTGGTATTGTTGGAACATTACATTATTCAATGCATCCGACGGCAGTACATTTTGCTTTGCCCTCATGATGCATTATTACTGGTGCTCTTTGCAGCAGCATAATTGGGGAGCAATTTGCTAGCAAAGCACTGAAGGTGTTGCATTCTGAAAGTGAGGTAATGGAGGCCTTGCTCATAAGACCCTGTTGCAGAGCTTTCTGGGAGATGAACACTGTTTTAGGCCAGGGACCCCAGGGGGTCCCACGCCTACCTCACTGTCCTCTGCCAGCTTCACTCTACCTTGAGGGTCTGATTTATACATCCAGCTTCTCATACCCGAGATGCTTTAGCACCCCTGGCTGGCTGATGGGGTCACATTTTCTTCGTGACATTTCTCTGGGCTTGGAGTTGGATAGTTTCTTGGCTAGATTAAGTTCATTTCTTCATTAAAGTGGATTTGGCTTAATCTGAAAAGTCTGAGTGGATTTCTATTTCTCCAAAACACATCTCAAACACTGTTCAGCCACAGATCACCTCTGATCCACAAAGTTTTAAGACTTAGCTTTTTAAAAATTGTTAAAACTGGGCATAGTGACATATGCTTATAATCCTGGGACTCTGGGAGGGTAAAGCAATAAGATGAAAAGTCTGAACCAAACTTTGGCAACTTAAGGACTTAACAAAACCCTGTCTCAAAAAAAAAATCAATTGTGCCGGGCGTGGTGGCTCATGCCTGTAATCCCAGCACTCGGGAGGCAGAGGCAGGAGGACTGTGATGTGAGTTTGAGGCTGAGCTCAGGGCCAGCCTGAACCACAATGCGAGACCCTGTCTCCAAAAACCTAAAAAAAAAAAAAATCAATTAATTATAAATGAAGTTCTGAAAACAAGAGCTGGGGATGTAGCTCAGTGGAAACACACTGAGTTCAATCCCCAAGTAGTGAAAAAAAATTAAACATTAACTTTAATAGACTACATTTCTAGAGCAATTTTAAGTTCAGGGTGAGATTCAGCTACACATCCAGTGATTTCCCATACACCCTTCTTCCCCCAACACATGTGCATGGCTTCCACCATCATCAGCATCTCTGGCCAGAGTGGCACATTTGTTCTAAACAAGACACCCACACTGACATTCACAGGCACCCAAAGCCCATAGTTGACATTGGGGTCTACACTTCAGTATGTACATTCTATGGTTTAGACAAATGTGTAAAAAGATGTATCCACATCTGTCACAGTGTACAGAAGAGCTTCACTACCCCGTCCTCCAAACATAATCCTTAAAAGATTTCTTTAGTGTTTGAAAAGCTAAATCATTTCTTAAATGGTCATCCAAATTTAAAATCCAGGATTTCACATGAAAGTCAGCACTTCCAGTTCATCTTGGCTATTGTGCTAAGTCGAACTTTTCCTCCTTAGGGGTGGAACATCTTCCCCAGCTCGCCAGAGACCCCACTGCCAACCAGCCAGCCTCTGGGAGCTTTTCTGGGCTCATTGCCTGTGTGTCTTTGTGGCAGTGAGATAGTGGCCCTGCCCCCGAGGCTGTGGAAGGCAGAGTCCTGAGGTCCCGACTCTCCCCCATTCCCACCCCCTGGTGTGCGCAGCATTTAGAATCCCCTTTTGAGTGCAGACCAGACCTGTGAACGCTCTCGTGTGACCCTGGCTGGATAGAAATAGTGGGATCTTACAGATGCCACAAGGCCCATGACTAGTTGGCATGGAGCTAAGTAAGTGGCAGTTTATTCTGGATGGGCCTGCTGAGCTCTGACAGGCCCACAGTGCTGGGCCTTTTCACTTCAAGTAACATGTAGAGATGGCTTTATGCCACACTTTACGTGTTTGTGTCCTCAGAACTAATCTGTGGGAATCCTGAGCCACAAAGCCATCTTCCAGCACAGTGAGATCCCAGCATAAGCGCCAATGAGAAATTCGGGACCACTGTCCTTCGGTCATGGGATACTGAATTGTGCCACCAGCCTGACTGAATCAAGAGGAAGAACCAAGCGTTGGGTGATGGCTGAGTCTGTTCCTGCTGCTATAACAAAATGTCAAAAGACATTCCCCCCATAACTGAGTTGTGAAGATTTAACTGGCTTTTATCAGTGGGTCAGGAGTGGGGCGGCATCCCGTCCACAAATCAGGAGTTCCTCTGAGCTGAGCAAAGGTGTGGGCTTTGTAGGCAGAAAAAGGCTAAAATCAACAACAAGGACTAAAAAGCAGATGAATCCCTTCAGAATTGTTCTCCAGGTATCAGTGAAAGCAGAAGGGACCTTCTTGTCATGGTGGCGCTGACGAAAGGATCTCTTCAGATTTGGTGGCTGTGAATCAGGCTTTTGGAAAATTTTACTTTTCATGTATTTCTCCATTTTTCAGTTCTTCTTTGATTGTCTGACAGTTGCCATGACTCAGCTCTAGTCTGTTGGTTTAGTTCTGTGCAGGCTTCCCCAGCATCACGCACTCAGAGGTAGGACCTCTGGACGGCTACTGGATTACGAGGCAAGGATGGCTGACTTGGTGTTAGGAGATAGGGCCTGTTTGGAAGAGGCATGTCACGGCGGGGTGGGGGTGGGGGGAATGGTCTGGCCCCTGGCTCCTTCCTTTGATAGCCACTTCCTGTTCACCATGCCATGAGCAGCTGACTTCTGCTATACCCCTCTAACCTGCCATCCTGTTTTGGAGACAGCAGCCAGTGGCCTGTACCAAAGGGCCAGAATGAACCTCTCCTCCCTCAAGTCTTGAGGCCTGGTTTAGTGGTTCAGCGAGGAGGACAGTGACTAAGATAATCTTTATCCTCACACGTTTAGCCCACCTAGCAGCATGTGAACTCCTTTTACCTAAGGCCAGGGTCCCCACTATAGGAACTACTTTATGCTGTGATTTAAATGTTTGTGTCCCTCAGTTCATGTCAGACTCCTAACCTACATGGTGATGGTGCTAGAAGGCAGGGATGCTTGGTTGCTCATGAGAATGGAGCCCTTTGAACAGGATTAGTGCCCTGAAGAAGAAGCTCCAGGCAACTTGCTCATGGCATCCCCCAGGAGAGGACACAGGGAAAGGGGCCCATCTACAAACCAGAAAGCAGACTTTACCCATCACCAAACCTGCCTGTGTTTTGATCTTGAACTCCTGAGCCTTCAGAGCTGAGAACTAAATTTCTGTTGTTTATAAGTTACTGGTAGATAGTATTTTATTACCATAGCCTGAACCAACCAAGACACTCTCCTGCTTCAAAAAGAAGGGGAGGGAGGAAAGTTGTAACTCAAATGTCTCAGAAATAGTTGGGGAGAAAGCAGCTTGCCCCCAGAGAACTGAACAGCAGGTGTTGTAAAATCTTTGTTAGAAACCACAGACTCCGACTCCCAAAGTAGTTCCAGCTGGGAAAACAGAGGCCTGAAGAAGTTAAAAGATCCATGCAAAGGTCTCACCTTGATGAATCATACTTTCCCATAGTTGCCATTAATCTTATAGATCGTTGACTTATAGAAAAAGCCTTTACATCAGACAGCGGATAATTATGGAGCAGTTGCATGGAGAAGGTCACCCCTTGCTTGAGGAAGCAATATGTAACCTACTTACACTGCATTAGGTACAAATGGTTATTAATTTAACAATTATCTATCTCTTGAGCATCACTGGTGCAGCTGAGAAAGCAGGAAAAGATGCATGGTCACTGGCTTCAGGAATTTCTGACTTGTGCCATGAGAACACACTCACCTGCTCTCAAGGTAAACCACACGGGGACCCCGTGCGATGTGCGACAGTCAGCCCACGTCGGACATGTGTTCTCCTTTCACCATTTCGCTAACCCCTAGGACCGCTCCGCTATCCTCCTCCAATTCCCTCAGCTGACTGCAGGGTCCAGGAGCCAAACACAGCTCCTCACTGCTTGTTGGACTGAAGTCTTCAGCTCCAGACACAAGTCAGTACCAGTCATGACGTGGGCTGTGGTCAGTAGTGTGAGAGCCACAAAGGTAGAAAAGAGAAAGTGGCTGAGCAGGAGGTGGCAATAAGACTGCAGTGGACACTGCAGGTGTCAGAGGCCAGGGGACAGTAGGTGCTTTGCCTGGAACATGAATGATGGGTTTCCAGTTGCCCACTTCTGTTTTGTTTTATTTTCAGAGTGTCCTACCTTCTGCTGCACTCCCTGGTTTCAGACAGGGCCACACCCTGGCCAACAGGGACAGCTGCCTCCTCTATTATTAAACATCTCCAGGGTACAGATTCTAAGGCTTCCTTGGCCACCTCTCTCTTCTGCCCCACCCAACTCACCAGCTGTCTCATAGGTCTCCATCCCCATCGCAACCCTACTGTTTACCAGTGCACTGTAGGAGTCAGCAGGGACACGACTGTGTCCGTTCTGTCCCTGAGTGACGCTGCAGATCACTCCACCCTGTTCTGTGGCCCTCACAACTCAGGGCTTCTATGATCACTTGGCTTGTGCATTTCCTGACATCCCCAGTGAACCACATGCTCTGACCTTGTAGCTTATTTCAGGAAGTCTTCGGTCAGATTTTTTGTTGGTCCTCAAGCTTCTTAGACACTAGATATTTCTAGCGAAGGACATATAGAAGGTGCTGGAAATAACTGGCTGAGACTTTAAACAATTATCCTGACATCACATCCACATTTCTACATAGTTATCTCCAAACTCTACATGACATTTCAGCTCAGATCTCAGCCTCTGTCTTTCTGTAGCTTTGTGACTCAGCTTGGAGCACACAAGTGGAAACGATGGGTCAAATTCTAACTTAGCCTGGCCTAAGCCAAGTCTACCTTTCTTTTTTCTCCCTCCTTACTAGACTGGTAAATAAAGTAGAGCTGATAGGCAACACAATAAAACTGCTATCGACCCACTCACCGTTGGAGTATTATATGAGAAGGAAAGAAAATGTTTGCTTTTAGGTTTAATTAGCATCCAAAACACACAGGTCTTAGATGTTTCTTTCACCAAATTATGAGTTTGTGACCATCCTGCCAACGCAAAAATCTAACAGATCACATGTATGTTATGTAGGGCCCTGCACCAGAGCTCTTTGTTATGCCAGACTAACCTGTAACCTGACCAGTACACCTCATAAATGATCAGTCTGCCTCCGGCCTTCTGCAAGTCCTTTAGGGAGATCTTTCTTACCAGCCAAGTTAGGTGACTTGCAGTCCTGCTAACTCTATCCACCTTCCTTCTCAGTCCTCTCAAGAAAGCCAGTGCACTCATGCTTCATAGGATTTCCCTTTTTCCTCTTCCTGAGAACTGCCCTTTCCCATTCAGAGCATGATAGTTTACCCTTTACTTATCCATGGGGAGATTTTGGTACAGTTTCAGGAAGTCTTCAGTCAGATTTTTTGTTGGTCACCAAGCTTCTTTGACTCTAAATATTTCTAGTGAAGGTGCTATAAATAACTGGCTGAGACTTTAAACTATTGTCCTAACGTCACATCCACATTTCTATGTAGTTATCTCCAAACTCTACATTTTATGTTATATCAGTGAGTGACACACACAGAGCTTATGAAGTTGAGCTGATAAATTTGAAGTAAGACAATATCTTGATCTTTAATGTTTCTACAAAAGAACAGAAAGTGGCCCATCCGGGAAGCCCTTGACTGAGTAGTGGGTTCTGACTGAATGCCACACCTGCTGGTCATTTCTGCCTCACAGGTAGAAAGAAGGGCCAGCTGCCCTGAGGCTGACGTCCCATCTAGACCCAGAGGGGCGTGCCCACCTCCAAAAAGAAGGGGAGGGTTAGAATTTGCTGGCACTTATGAAGAATAAAAAGATCAACTCAAACTAGAAGGCTGAAACATTTAAGGTAATATCTAAATAATATTATCATTTTGGTTTTGCCTAGAGGAAAAAAAAAGAGCAGAAAATTTAATCTATCAAAGTCTTGAAATTTCTTAATTATGGCTTAAGAGAAAAAGAACCAAATATCAGGCCTGATGTAGAAAAGGACAATCCTGTCTGATTTTAGCAGGAGTCCACCCTGGCAGGCCCGCGGAAGAGACAAGGCACACATGTGCTGTCTCTCTGGGTTGGGCTGGCTCCTAACCAGGGCTTTATCCCGTACTACCTCTGCTCTCCTTGACTCCACTGAGGCCTGAGCTTGGAACGGAGACACACATCCTTGGGTCTCCTGTTGGGGACACTATGGGTCAGATCTATCCAGCTTTGCTTCTCTGGCCTCATCCTCTGCCAGGTTGGCACTCAGAGCTGGGCAGAAAGCTTGATCTCAGTCAAAAAAGAGGGAGGAAGCTCCCTGCGCCACCTGCCAGCAGCCTCTGTGCACCAGCACCAGGAACCCAGGGAGGTGTCTCCTGAGTGTGGAGGAGTTTCCCGTCATCCCGAGGCCTCATGCGCCGAATAAATGAATGAACGGGCCTCTTGTTCCCAGACATGTCCGATCGATGCAGCAGGACCTTCTGCCATGAGTCTTACAGAAATATTCATGCTCTGGGTAGGGAAATGTACAATAATTTTTAAGACCTTTAAGTGTGTGTCTCTTCTTGCTAAGAAGGCTCACTTCCCTGTCCCAGAGCCTTGTCATCTGGATCCAATAATCACTGTCTATCCTGCAGTGTTCACTTCAGGGTCAGTCCTGGCCCAGGGTCCAGGACAGACAGTGCCTTTGCTGAGTGGCATCGGGGTAGTTCGAACTCAATACCCTGGAACCTGAAGTTAACTCACAGACTTTGTGAACCTACTGTCATCTGGGGTGTGCCCATGTGAAGCCTGGTCCTGAGCTTGAATCTTACACTGGTTCCTATCTGATCTTCTGCATGAGAAGCCTGCTCAAGGCGGGGGAGGGCACACAGGCCCGGGTTGCTTAGGAGCTAAGATTGAGTTTACACACACACATGTATGAGCATGTGTGCATACACATGCACACACACACACACACACACACGCACACACGCACACGATCCACCTGACAGGTGTTTCAGTTCAGGCTCTGGGTTTCCAACACCCAGAGAAGGCTCTGCGGCCTGCCAGACCAGATCTATGGTGAATGCAGAAGGTGAGCTCTCGAGCCCAGTGGCCAGATGGCCAGAGCTGAGCGCAGCGGCACAGCAGGCTGAGGCTGCAGAAGGCATGTCACCCCGGGATCTGCAGCAGGCTGATGGCCAAGGGCTGCCTAGAAATAGTTCTGGGCTGACACTGACCAGTGGCCTCTGGCTCAGAGTCAGTGCTCAGCTCCAGCAAGGAGCTACAGGTCATCAGCCTTTTAAGGCGCTGCACGAGGCGAGCAGTTCCTTCTCTCAACCCCAGCACAAGCCCCTCTTTTAAGTAGGCCCGAGACAGCAAAACTGAGCACAATCAACATGCAGGGCTTGGACAGAGACAACGATGTGGAGTTTTATATTCCATGATATGCACATCCACAGGCAACAAAACCCGAGACGCGGCGGCATGGATGTGGTTATTTTGGGCAGTGGGATTATGGGTGATATTTTTTGGTCTGCTTTTCTACATATCTCAAATTCTCTGCAATGAATATGTATTCCTGTTATAATTTGTAAAAGGTTAGTTTTAAAATTCATATGAAATTACAGTTTTGTGGCAGTCACTTTGCAATCAAATCGATTTTGCTAACATGTGGAAATCTTGTTTTTACTGTCCGTGTTTTATGCTTTTTCTCATCTCTATTTTTATTGCCCTGCTTTTAATGCCTGATATGCCAGCTGTCCCTTCCAGCCGGGTACTCAGAGAGGAGGGCTCAGGTGATCTGTGCGCACGAGAAATGATTCTAACCATCCAGAAGGCACACACCACAAGGACCAGGACCCCTCACGCAGCCTGCATTCTGTCTAAAACCCTTCCTTGTAAGAAAGCTCACATGACTCAGTTCATTCATTCACAAAATAATTACTCAGCGCTGTCTGTGTACAGAGTTCCAGGATCACAGCAGGAAACAGCCCAGGCCCCAGGCCCCGATGGAAACGGACCTCCCCACCCACACACCACAGAGGGTCACAGGCCCGTCGGAGCCCCAGCCAGCACCAGCCGCTAGCTCAGTGCACCCACTAAGTGCTGTCAGAGCTCAGGGTCTTTCTGGAGCCACAACCAGGAAATGGTTTGAGGAACATATTCATTGGTGTTTGATACTGTGGCTAAAGACCTAAGGAAAATGATTGGGAGGAGGAAACATTTCCGTTGATGGTTTCAGAGGTTTTAGTCTATGGTCAGCTTGTTCCAAGACTGAAACTTTGTGGCAAAAGGTGTGGTACGAGGAAGCTTCTGGACTCTGGGCAGCCAGGAGCCCGTGAGAAGGCTCTATGGCCTGGGGATTTAGGCCATAAATCCTCCAACTAGGCTACTCCAACCGGGCTACTCCTTTCTATAGACCATTCAGGCATAAGCTCAGCCATAGGCTAATCCATGAATGAGATTAGCACTTCAGGGTCCAATCACCTCTGTTGGGTCTTGACCATTAGTGAGTTGGGGATCAGGACCTCAATACATAAGTCTTTGAGGACAGTTCAAACTTAAACCTTAGTGAGGAGAAATTAATGAGCCATTATTGTAGCAATAGCTGCCGTTATTACATCCCTCACATTAACTTTTACAAGGTACATGTTGTATATTAAAAAGTAAATAAATAGTGATCATTTTAACAAATAAGCATGTCACTGGCTGCACTGATCCCTGGTGACTCACACAGAGGGATTCTGTGCAGTGAATGGAAGTGAAAGGCCATCTCGCACCAGGGCAAGGTTACTAGAGGATCTGGCCTAGCAGACACCAACACAAAGCTGAAACCACAGAAAAGTAGAGTAAGCAGGGTGACAGGGTGAGAACATTTCCAGTCAGATGGAGACTGTAAGATCAAGAGACTGAGGCCACTTTTGGGGAAGCAGCAAGCTGTTCTATCTGCAGACTTTGGGGACAGATCTGGTATTGTCCCAAGCAAAAGGGTTTGAGCTTTTTGTTAAGGCCCGTGGGTAATACTGAAGGATCGGAGTGAGACTTCCTTTGAGAGTGATCATCTGCTCTTGAACGCAGAGAGTGAGATAGAAGAGGCAAGGCCCCAAGACGGCAGTGATGGGGGACAAGACCAGACTCTTCTGGGGGAGCAGCAACGGGGATGCAACTTCCCTGATTCGCACATGAGCTGCACCTTGGTTAGAGGGCTCTGCTGTGCTAGCTGACTTACATAAATGATGCTTGGAGATGCTGCTTTCTAGCTGTTTCTGCATGAATGTGTCTCCTCAAGTAGATTGTAAGCACCTCCAGAGCTTAAGAACCACTTCTGACAAACGTATGCATTAGACCGCAGCATGGCACTGGATGTGGAGATGAGCTGTGGCTATGCTTTGAATAACTAAACCATCATATTTGCTTTCTGATCAATATCATCATCAAGGAGTTTTACAATCTGAGAGCATCCTGCTGAAATGAAAGTCTCCTCCCCCAGCTCTTCCCTTTGGGTTGGGTGCAATCACATGCTCAGCAAGACCGGATGATCCCTGCGAGATGCTCGGCACAAATGATCAGCTCATAGTTATCAGATATCGGTGTTACTATGGGTTAATTATATTAATTACATGATGTCCATAATTAATACTATGCAGAAGGAAGGGTGTGCTTTTGTGGACAGAACACACAGGGCTCTATAGCTTATGTTGTTCTTATCTACATTTGCATCAGAGCTGGATTTAGCTTGGTAAAGTCCATTTTTCTCTTCTTTAGACCTCGTGAAGGATTCATGCACCAAATAACTAAATTATATCTGGGTGGCTAAACAAATTATGTAAAATTATACGCCATGAATATTTTATAATCTTAAACCCTGAAGCCAGACTCCAGACAGTTTTATGTCTGCAGCAACCCATATCACACCCCGATGAATTCGGCTAAAAATAAATGACTTCTTTATAGAATTTAACTTATTTTTTTTTTCTTGTTGCATTTTTCTTGAAGGATGCCTCACAGGTTTTATTGTAAATTGGTAAGGGTAGTAAGCGCACTTCACTGAAAGGAAACTAGAGGACATTTTAGCTGGCTATAGCAAGTACTCGTGCCAGGCAGAACTGAACTCTGTATGCATAAGATCGCTCACGGTGGGCCTGGCCCAAGTCAGGCAAGCACTAGACAGAGAACAGGAATTAAGACCATGCGATTGTCTGTGGTTTAACTGGTTTCACACAGTTGTTTTAGAACTTGTCTTCTGTGTTGAAATCGCCTACAAAATACACGTTTTGAGATATGAATTTAAGTTGCTTGGAGGTGGAGGAGAAAAAGAGAGGGGCTATAACTATGGGTGTAATTTCATAAAGGAAAATCAGCATGGGTCCAAAGTCAGTCTCCATTCTTCCTGTCATGTTTTAGAAGAGATTCCCTACAAAGACTCATGGCTTTGTCCTCGAAATGGCCAGCAGAAGAAAATGACTGCATTGCACAGTGATGAGGCCTTGTGGGCCCCTCTCCAGCTCTGGGGATGCAGAGTTGCAGCTCAATGTTTCAAACTGAGCAGCTTGTAAATGGCCTGCACAGAGATCAGAGTCTGTCCCTCAGCCTACTGTTTTATGTGCTCAGAGGAAACCTGAACAGAATCGGGAAAACTATACGTCCATCCAGTGAGATGGATGAGAAATGACAAGAAATGGGAGGGTTGATTTTGTTGTAAAAAAAAAAAAAACCTGTATATTCGAAAGATACGAACCAAACAACACACAGCCAGATGTGTACTTTACCACTTAGGTGAGATGGTGGGATTTTGGAGCTGCCCTTCCCCCTCCCCATGCTCCTCTTCTCCTTCTTCCTCCTGCTTCTATTCCTTCAAATTTCTCATAGTCTTACAATCTTATCTGTGAAATAAATAAATAAAAGTACTTTTTAAAAGCCCTGCTGACTCATGGTGGCACAATAGGGGTCATAAGAATCTTTTCTGTCTAATCAGCAGGCTGAGTTTCCAGAGATAGTATTCCCATCATTTTTTTTTTTTTCCCAGAAAAGGGCAAAGAAAAGAAGAAATCCAAAAAGGACTATTTAGAGACCATGAGTCAGATTTCTGACTCCCACTTAAAAGACCAGGCTCCAGCCTGCGCCCCAGGAAGGGTCCAAGCTACACTGGCAGCTGGAAATCTGCCAAGCCCCACCCTGTGTAGCTCCACCCCCAAAGCCAGAAGTGATGAGGGGGTCTGAGAGGTGGCAGCTGTAGACTGGCAGAAAGAGCAGCCAGCAGCCATGCAGTGACAGGGCTCCCAGGCTGCCGCTTCTGAGCCCCAGGACCATTAACAAAATACACGTAGCTGCGCCTCGGTGTTTGAATCTTTTCTTTTTCAGTAGGAGAGATAGTTGAAACAAGGCCTTTGTACTGAGCTACATCCCCAGCCCCTTTTTATTTTGAGGCTGGATTTTGCTAAGTCACTAAATTGCCTAGCTGATCTTGAATGTAAGATCCTTCTGCTTCAGCCTCCTAGAGTGCTGGCACTACAGGCATGAACCACCACACCTAGCTTAGTATGTGTCTCTTTAAAACGGTTATAAGCTATATTTACTTCCAGGATTGTTATGAGATTTAAATAAAATAATGGATTACAATAATTAAATGCAATGACTGTAGCACAGTAAATGCTCTGCAGTTATCAGGACTTCAGGATGAGTCCCATCGTGAGTCTGTTCACACTATCATGGCCCTGCTGTCCCTGGGAAAACAGCCACCTGTCACTTACCACTGTTTCCTTCCTCCCACTTTTAGAAACTGGCTTAGGGAGAGGTTTTCATAGAGGTTGATAGGGTGAGGACACACTGCCCCAAAATATGGTGCCTTGGAGTCACATTTTTCTGAGAGCTGTCTGTAGGGAATTCCCTGGCCTGCCTTTCTCATAAATGAGTCATAGATCCTCATGTGAAAAGATGTCCTCCTCCATGGCCGGTGAGAAAGAATACTCACTGTTCACCAGACCTAGCGTAAAAATTGTTTCCCCAAGTCTTTGGTTCTTCATTTCTGTCTAGGGACACTCGGTGGAATACGTTTGCCACATTTCTCTTGTCAGTCTCTTTTGCTCTGGGGTGCTAGCCGTGAGCCTTGGAATGGTGTTGAAAAGATTTTTTCCTTTCTTATGAAACATTCATACTCAAGAAGGAATGTCTGATGAGTTTTTCCTTCTCTCAGAGTATTTACACGTTAATTAAGGATAAAAACAAAATTATTCTAGCAGTGCAATTTTAGGTCTCAGCAAGCTAATAAGGAAGGGATATGACTTTTGTTTATTTGTTTGTCTACAAATAAAGAATCCTTCCGTGGACCTTACAAATCATGCCAAGCCTTGTAAGTGGAGAGCTGAGCCTCTAAATTTAACTGCCAGTTTACAGAAAATAGAGAGGACAGAGGAACATGATCAATGCCACTGAGATGATACAACCAGCAAAATTTGCACCGTGAGCCCTTCCACACGATGGATGTACACATTGTCTAAAATAAGTGTAGGAAACAAAGAGCAAAGTTGAGGGAATTCATAGACTAAAAGATGAAGTGCATACTCTACTGAGCTAACCAAAAGGTATGGGCCACAGCAGGACCCTAACACAAGCTAACAAATTATGAAATGATGACACATGTGACACAACTAGAAAGTGTAATGTTAATTTCATTAGCTGCTTGATGACATTAACAATATTCTTTTTTCAGTGATACTATTATGGTTGTGTAAATAAGAGTCCCTATTTTAGATGCACATGCTGAGATACTTCTTAATAGAATGGTTTGTGATGATTAACTTATGAGTCGACTTAGCAACATTTCGTGTCCAGTGTTGGATCAAACTACCATTGAGATATTGCTGTGAAAGAACTTTGTGGGTATGCTTAATATTTCAATCAGTAAATTAGAATAAAGCAGCTCACCCTTCCCAATGTGGGCTATGCTCACCTAATCAATTAAAAGGCTTTAAACCAAAGACTGGTTTCTAAAAGGAATAATTTTGCCTCGAGATTGCAACACAAAAAGTCTGCATGGAGTTTTTGGCCTGCAGAATATGGGCGTAACGACTGCAGCATCCACAAACACTCACCTGAAATTCCAGCCCTCGTAATTGCATAAGTCAATTTATTTAAAAAAATTTATCTACCAGTGGAGACATAGATCTGTTTCTCTGGCCAATCCTAACTAATACTGTACATGATCTTAAATCTTAGATTTGCTTCACAGTTAGGGAACAGAGGGAGAGAAGATTGGTGACAGATGGGCTAAGACTGAGCATAGGTTAATGGTCATTAGGGCTTTACTTTCCAAAGTAAAAGGAACAGCATCTAATTTCATATATGTTCAATAATGTCCCTAATGGAAAAATATCTTCTGATCAATGTAGTTATTGCTCAGAGTTATTTGCAAGGTACCAAACGCAGCAGGTTTGCAGCCCAGCTCCATCCAGTATTTGTAAGTCTCCCCTGGTCTCCACTGCCCCATACACAGACTTCGGCAGCAAAGCTGGCTTCTGAGCTTCAGTGAGCAACACCACAGGGCTGCCTTACAGGGCCTCTTAATGACTCGGAGAAACAAAGGCAGCCAGACCCTGGTGAGAACTGGGAGAACTTCTCATTTCAAAGGAGACCTGACCCCAGGAAGGCTGGGAACTCAGTGCAGATCACTCCACTCCTGAGAGAGGCCAATGGGTTCTGAAATCTCTTTCAACCTCTACCCAGTACTATTTCCTATATATTTTTGTTTCCCTAGAAAGTTCAACTGATCACAAGTCATGGAGAAAAGAACACCTAGGCAGCTTTCCTCTACTGTAATAAAATCCCTGAGGTAGTCAACTTTATAAAGGGAGAAATTATTTGACCCATAGTTTCAGTCCATGGTGAGTTGGCCTGGTTGTTTGGGGCCTCTATGGCAACACTGGTGCAGAGTGTGTGGTGGAAAAAGCTGCTCGCCTCATGGCCTGAGACAGAGAACAAAGAGCTGAGATGGCAACACCCGCAAAGACCTAACCTTTTCCCATACGCCCCACCCTTACAGGCTGTACCATCTTCCAGTAGCACCATAGGTCAGTGACCAAGGCTTTAACACATGGGTCTTTGGGATCCTTCAAGATCCCAGTGATTATGCTTTCCTCTCGTGAAACTTGTCATCCTTCAATCCACCCCCAATAAAGAGTAGCCCCAACTCTCTTTCCTATTCCTTTCATTTTTGAATGAATGATTCCAGTTATATAAAGATGATAATTAATAATAGAATGTTAACTAATAGTGGCATAGATAACTTATGAAGTTACCGCCCAGTATTTCTAAAAAATTAAACACTTCACTCTAATGAAAATATTCAACCTTCTGACTCATTCCTTTCCTGCCCTTCCTACAGATAAGCAAACTTAAATGCATGATATTACCATGTATTTTCTTTCTTTATTCTAAAAAAAAAAAACAGGGGTATATGGAGTTTTAAAAATCATTATGGATTATTTTTAATGCTTACATTACATATAGGACATCAATAAAAATAATATAGTATAATTGTTATCACGTTTCAAATTTTTACTAATGTTTTCACATTGTTAGTGTCTGGTACAACTTGCTTTTTTGGTCTAAGCAACATGTTTTTCAGATTCATCTATGTTGATACCCATAACTCTCATTCAAACATGTTTACACTGCTAAATTGTATCCCATTGTGTGAACATACTGCCATGTATTGATTCACTTCTCCGAGGATAGACATTCAATTTTCCTTCTTTTATAAACAAGGATGGAATAGACATTCTTACTGTATCCTTCCCCATCATCGGGAACTTTCTTTGAGGCCTCGTTATCAATTCTCTTTCCCTCTCCCATTCTTACCCTGCCAAGTTCAAGGGTGAAATCCTTATGGCACTGACTTGTGTCCTTCCATAGGTTAAGTCTGTGTTCTCTGCTTCCCGAGGCAATGTGAAGGAAAGCACAGAGCAGTTATTTAATGAATTCACAACGATATCACATCATACCTGGACACTTCCTCACAGGGTCTTCCTTCAAGAATGAGGTTGGGAGAGCTTAGTTACCTGAATAATTGCCCTGTCTAGACTCAACTGCTACATTCCCGAAGTTCTTGCCAGTACTCAAAAGGGGTCAGCACTAACAGCACATTTAAATATAGACATCTAGGAATAAAAGACCTCATTAAGAACCAGGAAGTTGCTCTTGGGAAATGAACAAAGTTTGCCAAGGCATCTTTGAGTATGCCAAAGCTTAACTTGGCAGGGAAATGCTGACAAAAGTCCCAAGTTGGGGGAAACACTCCCCAAGTCACCAGGGCTTGCTGGCTGGCAGCTTCTTGAGTCCCCCCCAGTCACACTTTTTCTGATGCTCAGGAAGGTAACAAGTCGATTTTCTCCAGTAGCAGTTATTTACTATGATTTCTCTCATTCAGAAATTTTCCAGAAGGAAGAAGTCTCGACCCTGAAAAACCCTTCTAATTTGAATGAATTTCTGACCCTTCAGCCTTGGGAAGGGCTTTCAATGAACTCTGCTATTTTAATCAGTGAGGCAGGATATAAGAAGTAAAGACAGCTAGAAAGGGAACAATGAAAATGTAATTTTGAAATTCTGAGAAGACTGCAAATTCAAGACATAATCTAAGTTACCCAAGATCACAACACTTTGCACTGACAGGCCTGGTTTTTCTCTCCAGGTTCCTTGCTCTTTAATTCCTGAGTTTTAAAGATAAATAAGTTCATCACTTTGGCTTATACTTTTTCCAATATTATATATGCAGAAATTCCAAAAGACTTCCACTTTAGAAGAAACACCACTGTTATCTCTAAACTTCAAACATGGATAAACGTTTTACATTTTAGCTTAATTGATAGAGTCAGTTTTTCTTTAGTCCACTAATGAGTATCTGACTTTAAGGAAACAGACACTAGGTAAGTCATAGCTCAAAAGAATAAAGATTCCAGACCCATACATACCCTTTCAATATTCCGAGACAGGGTTTACACAAGTAGCCTAGGCAGGCTTGAACCCAGAACCCTCCTGCCTCAGCCTGTTAAACGCTGGGACCACACACATGTACCATGCGCCTTCCCTAGACCATCCATCCTGCAGTTGACATGGGACCACTTAATAACCCTTAACCCCAGACCACCATGGGTCTCACACCTACGACCTTTTCTTTTTGAATGTATGCTTCAATTCTGCCTTTTAAATCTGCCTATGCCTCTCACTGACGCACTCTAAAATGCTCTTCTATAACAAAGAGTCCTGACTCTACTTGTAGCAAGATGAAGTCCTCACCTTTTTCTCAGAGGGATCTCCATCTTGGACTCCACCTAGTGACAAGGATAGTTCAACAAATTCTGCCAATATGGGTAATACGGCCATGTTTCTAGCACATTCCTAAAATATCAAGGCACCATTCTTATGGGGCCCAGGGGGGCTGTAAGGCATAGCCCAGACCGGTGCTGAGCCATCAACATAGTGTGCGATCTGACCTCGTTTGTAAAATAGGGTCATATCCCTCCTAGGGTACCCAGTGGATCAATGGAGATAATGTACTGGAAAGCACTTTGAAAAATACAAAGTGCAATTCAGACAGATTATTGACAGGCCTTTGTTAAGTGCTCATTTGATTACCGAATGTCCTTGAACGCAATGAAGCATCATTTCTTATAAACCGTTTTATAACGCAGGCCTTTTGACTAATTCTCAATGACCTTCTCTCCAATCAGTTCGGCTCTTGTGGTTTTACTCCAAAGTCCAGGAAGCTGCTGCATGGAATCTCATGCAGTAGAGTAAAGTGCTTTAGAGGTCACCTGATGTCCGGCCCTGTCCCCATCTCCTCTCTGCCCCTTAGAGATGAGCGCTCCCCAAGCCCCTGGCTAAAGTCTCCAGTCAGAGTGGCTTCCCAGAGATGAGCCCACGTGGACCTCTAGGAGCCTAAAGTCACTTCCACCACAGCTCCAGACCAAACTATGACCCCTGGGCCTCATCTGCCCCAAAGACTCTTTCTATCACAATGTAAGCTAAAAAATGGCTTTTAATATTAAAACATGAATACCTCACCCACGTGTGGTGGTGCACACCCCTAATCTCAGCACTAAGGAGGCTGAGGCAGGAGGATCCCTAAAATTCAAGGCCAGCCTGAGTTGCATGGGCTTTGTCTCCTTAAACTCAACAAAATAGACACCTAAGTATAAATATTGCATGATTTTTCTTATACAAGAAACTCAAATTATAAATAAAGAGCAAACTAAATACAGTAAGAAGTAGGGAGGTAACTCTCAGATGGGAAAGGAATCAGGAGATGGGGGAAGGGAAGGAAAGGGAGGGGAAGAGGACATAAGAAGGAATCAGGGTGTGTTTTGTGTGCATATCAACTCCAAGGAACGTAAATATTATGTACCACAGACACTAATAAAGATTTGAAAAACAAAATTTCAGAGAACTATAAAAATAAAACAGAAAATATACATGTCTTTTACACTGTGAGGACAATACTTCCTGTCAAGGAAAGATGAGGTTCAAGCCCTGGCAGCACACACAGACAGGTGAAGCCTTTGAGGGCTGGACACAATGGCAGGTTGGGGTTGCCTCAGCTGCAGGGGTTGCAGCACAGAGGAGAGGGCATGGCAGGGCTCACGGAGGCTGTGAGCCCTGAGGCTGGACAATCTGTCCTTCCCCAGAGATGCTCGCTAACCCCTTCCTGGTGTTAGACAAGCAACTCCGACTCTCTGTAAGTGTAAGAACAAGGTTATCATGGCCCTAGCCCACCCTAACAAAAGTTTTAAGGGCCCATGGGGGTCCAAGTGTTGTCCTGTGCACCAAGAATGCTTAAGAAGTCATACTGTTGGTAGTGAATGGTTCCTCACCCCCGGGATCTACAAGTGTCCCACAGAAAGCAGGATAGATACAGAGGCTGATCACGGAGCCTAGAGCCTGACCACTTGGAGACAAATCCCATTCTATACTCGCTAGTGGTGCCTCATTCATGAGGTAAATTACTCAAGCTGCTCTGCCTCAGTTTCCTTTACCTGTGCAAAGTGAGCAATGATGGGGTAGACCGCAGGACTATCGTGAGAATTAAGACCTCGATCTATGGACAGGCCTACAACAGTGATTGTCCAGCTGGGAACCCTCAATTGTCCTTACTGCTGTAAGTAATGAAGTACTACTTAGTCTCATCATGATGAGCAGACCCACAAGTACAGTCAAGGGCTGTTGAGGCCGTGACAGAAGCAGTGGGGACAGAGGAGATTGGAAATGAGAAGCTGGGCCTCTGTCTGGCCAGGGGGATCTAGGAGAGGAAGCTGGCAGGTGTCCCCAGCAGATAGCTGGTGGTGGCATTTTAAGGAGGCTGCATATTAAGGAAGCTGCTTGTGCAAGGATGTCCCAAAGTGACTGTCTTCTCCCCACCCCCTGCTCACTCTCCTCCTCTCCCTCCATCCCAATGAATCCTTCTCTCCAAATCCCTTCACCATCAGCTGCTCGGGGCAGAAGCGCAGGTGTCCCCTGCGCCCTGGTCGTGGCCAGGTCCTGCTCACTGTGCGTCCTATACAACTCTCAGGTCCTTTCTCTGTGTCCACACTGCTGTCCACCTCTCCTTCTCCTCAGATCTCTATGCCCTACTCCTTGCTTTGAGCTCTCAGCTGGGGAGTCCGGCTTCCTGACCTGGGGTCCCCGCACACTTTGCAGCCCACTTAGCTTCCGGTCAGACCCTCAGCTGCTCGTTTCTGCAGCTTCTCCTTCCGGGGCTTCTCCTTTCTCTCAACTCCATTTCTGGCGGCGATCTGAACTAGGCTTCCACTCTCCAGGTACTTAGCATGGTTGAGTGACTGATCATGTGTGTCCTTCTTGTACAGTATGTGCGATCTGGAGGCAGGTGAGAGTCTTTCTGACATATCTTCCCTGATATCCTGATAGTTGCCTCACTCTGAAATCAGCAGCTGGTGGATAGCTGGGCACTCAGATCTATCTGCTGAATAGTTATCTTTCTTTACTAGACAGCCATGGGCCAAACCAATATTATATATCACTCAAAGCCCAGCCCACAGTGTGGGTTATGTTAGACAGGCCACAAGTATCTGATGATCAAATGAGTGAGTAATATGAAATAGACATCTCCAAATGTGTTCCTGGAATGGTTCTCAACCTCTGATCTGTAGTCTGAGAGGAAAGCAACAATTCCACGAGACCCATGTTATATACTTCCTGTGCAGAACCTTTTAGCAGCCAATCCCACTTATACAACCATGGCATCTCAGAGTGGAAAAAACCTCTGGATGTTCCCTGCAGTCCTACTGGTGTTTGACTCTCTTCTATGACAGCCTTATCCTACTTTCATTGAACCAAGCTTGAATACTGCGAAAAGCAATGACTCACATCTTCCTGGGGACACCAACCCTGGCTTGCGTCACCTTTCTGCGTGACCTGAGGGAAGCTCTGTGTCATCCTGAACTACCAGCAGGCCCCTTCCGGCTATCGACTGTGTCCCACCTCCAGTCGTCAGGCAGTGAAACTACAAACTGCATCCCATTAAGAAGCCAGGAAATTAATTTAATGCATCTTGACAAGAATTTTTTTAACTAAAAAGATAAGAAAATAGGTACAGGATAGAAAGAATAGAATAGAGGACAATAATGAAATAGAACAGAGTCAAATAGAGTTGAACAGAATAGAGAGGTTAGAATAGAATAGAAAATGCCAAAGAAAATTAAACACAGTAGGGGCAAATAATGTTTCTGGAAAGGCTGTCTCAACTGTGTGGGCATGTGGAAGTGTTTTCTGGGCTACAGTTCTCTCCATAGACAACAGCCAAGTGAGCTCACAGACTGCTGTCCGAGACCCTGGAAGGCCCCTGTTATCAGTGGCCTCTAGCTGTGCGAAAGCCGCGAGGCTGGTCTCCAGATGCTTCTCCTCCCTCGAGCGTCCCGGCCTCTTGCCATGTTTCCTGGGCCATGTGGCTGTCAGTCACTTTGTCTACATCCCTGTGACAAAGAGGCTCCATCCAAGAGGTACCAATGACAGGCAGCCTCTGAAGCTACATTTCTCTCCCACCATGACTATATATTTTGTAGTCCTAATGTTTTGCTGAAAATAAATCAGGCAAAAAGAAAAAAAAAGCCTGCCGTGAGGAATTCTGCCTTCCCTCTGGAATCAGCCCACATTATGTTAACGGCTCCAAAGAGCACATATAGCTCTTTCAGTTTTCTTGTTGCAGATCTAGCTATGACACTCTCAAAATCAACCAAAATCTAGTTAGTTGGGTTGTTTCGTGTTGTCTTGGGTTCTTGGCTGCCACATGATCCTATTGCCTCCGATGGAGCTGTCTCCTGTTTGCACAAACTCTTTCCAATGTCCTCTTTGTTCTGCACCGGCTTGGGGTGAGGGGACCCTCCTATGGGCCTTCAGTCTGCTCAGTGCAGCTGCTTCCTGTTTCAGACCATGCACAGCAGGACCCTCGGCCCCGTGTGTCACCGTCCTTTCCTCTCACTTCAGCTGTAAGTGTCAGAGCAATGGCTCGGACAGCAGATATCCTATCCTTAAATCCTCGCCATCTCTGACTTATTCTCACTGTGTCAAAGTGAATTATTTAGCCTCACTATGAAATAATAGTTATACCATACTTTTATAAAAAAATGATAAACATGTAAGTATACACATGAAAGTACAAAAACTGGGGCCAGGGAGTTAGCCCAGTGGTTCCGGCGCCTGTCTTGCAAGCGCAAGGACCTGGGTTCGATTCCTCGGTAACCACATAACAATACTGGGTGTGGAGACCCACACCCAGCAGCAACCAGTACCAGATACCACAGTGCCGGGCGTGGTGGCTCACGCCTGTAAT
>PVIR01021859.1:0-28977 GCA_004026965.1 Petromus typicus
GGCTGGAGAGTTAGCTCAGTGGTTCTGGAGCCTGTGTTGCAAGTGCAAGGACCTGGGTTCAATCCCTGATAACCACATACCATACTGGCCGTGGCGACTCACGTCCAGCAGCAACCAGTACCACAGACCACAGTGCCGGGCGTGGTGGCTCACACCTGTAATCCCAGCACTCGGGAGGCAGAGGCAGGAGGATTGCTGTGATGTGAGTTTGAGGATGAGCTCAGGGCCAGCCTGAACCACAAAGTGAGACCCTGTCTCAAAAAAAACCTAAAACAAAAGAGTCAAGAACCTGTCCAGAAAGTTGGGTGTGGTGATATACTTCTATAATTCCCATACTTGGGAAGCTGAAGCAGGAAGATCTCTGTTACCTGAAAAAAACCCAAAAAACAAAAACCCCAAACAAATCCCAAACAGCAATGACAAGACCTGAGTTGAAAGAAAAAACAAAAAAAGACCTGAGTTGAGTCCTCATCTTCTGGCTTTGAACTCCTGGCAATCTTCCTGCCTCAGCCTCCTGAGTGCTGGGATTACAGACATACACCAACACAACCAGTTCGTGTATGTGTGTGTGTGTGTGTGTGCATGCACATCATTTTTGGGAACTGGACTCCATACATGAACACACAGGAAGAGCCTCAGGGAGCAGTGACTGCATTCGCAGAGCTTATCCCCTGAGCTAGGGTGCTTTAGGCTTTCTTGGCTCCTCCTAGAGTCTTTGGGGTCCCATGGGTGAGTTGGACCCCATCTGGTGACAGGAGGATGTGGGAAACATGTTTCTTCTTTACCCACAGTGGTTGTGGTCACTTTACATGGCAACCCAGTCCAGACTCGCTATCTGCGCAGGCACTTCCGGTGCCTTTCACCCTCAAGCGTAGGCCCTGCTTCCTGCCCTTGCCAAGGAAGGCTTAGAGTGAGGCCCATGCTCAGGATGCCCCTCAACACAGGCAGGAAGGTGGACACCAGATTCACTGGCAGGGACTGCATCCAGCCCTGGAAACCCAGTCCACAAAGCGCAAGCTGAATCCCCCGGGGGCCAGGCTCATGCAGAACTACAGGAAATGATGCACTTAGAATGGTGAACTGTACGTGCTTTTACCACAGTGGGGCGAATAAACAACAGCACCACTGGGCAGACACTGGAGCCCAGAGGACTCCAAAGGGGCCTTGATTCTTGCCTTGGGCGGCAGTCCTGCCTTCTGTTGCCGCACGGTGCCTGGGTCATGTCAGGACTCAGTCAGTATCTGTGAGGCCCATGAAGGGGCACCTGCCCCTCTCACAGGGTGGAATCTTGCCAGGGGTGACCTGGGTGCTTACGAGGTGCTCGCTTAGCCCTCCCCAGGACAGAATGTGGGCAGAGAGTTAATGCCTCACTCAGAAAGATGCTCATGCCCTCCCTGTGCACCACAAAGCCAGAATACTCTAGTAGCTTCGGTTGCAGTCCAGTTCCCTAAAAAAGATGTCCGGGCATGTACACACACGCGCGCGCGCACACACACACACACACACACACACACACACACACACACACACACTGGTTGTGTTGGTGCATGCCTGTAATCCCAGCACTCAGGAGGCTGAGGCAGGAGGATAGCCAGGAGTTCCATGCCACCCTTGGCTACAAAGTGAGTTCAAGGCCAGGCTAGACTACATAGTGAAACTCCATCTCAAGACAACAGACAACATGGGCTTGGGAGTTAGCTCAGTGGTTCCAGCACCTGTCTTGCAAGCGCAAGAACCCGGGTTCGATCCCCGGTAACTGCATACCATACTGGGCGTGGAAACTCATGCCCAGCAACAACCAGTACCACATACCACAGTGCCGGGCATGGTGGCTCATGCCTGTAATCCCAGCCCTCAGGAGGCAGAGGCAGGAGGATTGCTGTGATGTGAGTTGGAGGCTGAGCTCAGGGCCAGCCTGAACTACAAAGCGAGACCCTGTCTCATACACACACACAAAAAAAAACCTAAAAAAAAAAAAAAAAAAAGACAACAGGCAACAAACTTACACATACATGAACACACAGAAAGAGCCTCCGTGAGCAGTGAGGACATTCACAGAGCTTATCTCCTGAGTGAGGGGTGCTTTAGGCTTTCGTGGCTCCACCTAGAGTCTTTGGGGCCCCATGAACCAGAACCTATCCAGGCGCAGTTTTGTCATCTGTGAAACGTGCAGTCTGATCCTGAGGAATTCAGTGAAATTACACCCAAGAGATGCCTCACCTGAGCCTGAGTGGTCCAGGCAGCACTGGACCAGACCTGTGTTGGAATGGGGTGTCCAAGTGGCCCTAAGCCACCAAGACGAAGGCACTGTGATGAGCCCGACCTGACTGCCATGTTCCTTAGGCAGAGCCAGCACAGGTCGGATTCCAGATGGCATCTCGTCCTGGCCCTCACCTTATGTGGAGACAAACTTGCTGTCTTTCTCTGTCCCAGAACCGTATAAATACAAAATCCACTTCTCTTCCATATACATCTATGCATGCAGCCTAAAGGTGACTTTATGTACTATTTTTAATACTTTTGTGCATGAAATAAACTTTCATGATGTGGAATTTTCCAAGTGTAGTGTCATACTGGTGTTGAAAGTGTCACATTTGGGAGTATTTCAGGTCTTGATTTTTAAATTAGGTACATTCAACCTGTATTTTCCCTTGGCTGAACACATCTGAAAGGGTTTCTTTCTAAAAGGTTCAGGCAATATCTGGCTTGTACCCTACTTCATTAATCACAAGAAACCATAGTTCTTTTCCTAACATTGCAGAATGTCAGGCCTGGGAAAAGCTTAGAAGCTGTCAAATCCATCCCTCCTACTTTTATTACAGAAAAGTAGGCTCCAAGAGGTGCTTGACCCAAGTCTAAACCAGGTGGTCACAAAACCCAAACTATAACCTGGGTTTCTTGTCTCCTAGACTAGTGATGCTGTTGGTCACGTTTATCCCCCCCTGTACATGGTCCAGCTCACTCAGGCTGTTCCTTCAGCCCGAAGATGGCAGATACAAGGCACACACCTCCACACTCAGCATCCTGTGCCCACAGCAGACATCACTAATCAATCACCACCTTCTTTTCCAGCTGAGACAAGATGAACTATATATACCTTCTCAGTGTAGTCCAATCCACTGGACCTGGCTCCGGAGACAAAAGCTATTTTCCCTTCTAACTGCAGAGGGTGTTTTTGGTTGCCAAACAAATTCCTCACCATACCTTATTTCAGCAATCTGCTATATGACATCACACCATGATACCAGCCCGAATTCCTACTCTCCTCTCCCTTCCTCACATAAACCTTCCAGTCAAACATGGAGGCCTTGTCTCTCCAGACTTTGGGCTTCTGGCCCGCAAATCTTTTTACTAAACAAATACCATGGATCACATTAATTGTGAGGTTAAAAACAGTTAAAGTATCAAAGTCTGCGTGAATTTTGCTTTTTGAAGAGAACAGCAGTGAACTAAAGGTTCCCTTTACTCTTATCCTCCTCCATCCACAGCATAACTGGTGATTTCTCAAACGAGAGGAGGGGCTGGGGTTCCAGCGGGCCGGGAAACGGCAGAGTAAACCTCTGCCAGTCCACTCCACGCCACAGCTGGCAGAGATCTGGACACGGCTAATTTTGTAGTATTACTCACAGGCCTTGATGTGCTCTTAGGAATATCAGCTAAAAGAAAAGTTTGGTATCTCCCCCACAAAAGGATTTTGGTTTGGGTAGAGTTTGGGCAAGGGCCCTGGGTGTGTTTCGCGTGTGAACACGAACCGCGGTGGGTGTTACAGTAGGAAAAGGTGGAAAGCAGACGCTAACGAACTCATAGGGGTGCAAATCGGAACCACGCACGCAAGGCCCTTTTTTCTCGTATGTGACTGGCAAAGTGCAAAGCATCTGAGGAGGTTTGGGTGGTGACGTTCCGGGGAACTCGCTGCCAGCTGGGGCGCTCGTGCAGTGTGCATTGTCCCTCCACACTGCCAGCCTCTCCTGCACTTCACTGAGGCCTTGTGACTGGCTCTGGGCAGTGGGGTGGGGTGAAAGTGACCGCCACCGCCTGCAGGCCTGGTCCCTAAAGCGATCCCGCACACTCCTCAGAGGCCTCCTTCCCTGGCTCGCCACAAGTTCCAGCTGGTTGATTCAGCTGGAAGCAGCGAGACTCATCAGTGCAGCCACCCAAAGGGCTGCAGATGTTCCGCAAGAGCAAAACGCCATTGCTGGGTTTAGTCTCTGAGGTCTGGTCTGACAGCTTCAGTAGCAGAGCGGTCCTGCACTGACATAAGGCATAAGACCCTCCCATCATGTTCCCGGACAGCTCCTTTTCGAAAGGAAGGCTGGCAGAAACACCAGAGTTTAAGACATGCATACGCTTTGCTAGAGTCTGAATGTGTTCCTCTAAAATTTTTACGTTGAAATCTGACCCTTAATGTACTGCTATTAAGAGGTAGGGCCTTTGAGAAGTGAGGAGGTTGTGACTCCCGCCCTGCAATACAAAGATCTGAGGCAGCCCGTTCACTCTCTCTGCTGGCTGACAACAGAGCAGGAAGGCGCCATCTTGGAAGCAGACAGCAAGCCCTCTTTAGGCACTGAATCTGCTGGCAACTTGAACTTTCCACCCTCTAGAACTAACTGGGCATAGAAAGTTTTTGTTACATATAAACCTCCCAGTCTATGGTATTCTCTTATAGATGAAAATATTCTTTGCCTCAGCTATTCTAACTGTAGGGATATTTAGCCAGGTAACAATAAGAATACACGCAAAACCAAACTCTTTATAACCACAAAAGGCTCACCATGACCTTGCTGCAAGTTAACTGAAGGAAAAACGACTGTTAGATAAATGGATACATGTTAGTACATTTATCAGTGAGTCTGCCAGTGATTAAAAAGCAGGGCAGGTCTGTACTGGCTGATATAAAATGCTAGTCGAGATATGAGTGATAAAACTAAAGGGCAAAGGCATTTGTGGCATGCCACCTAAGGTACTAGAAATGGTACAGACGCAAATGTTGCCACACACTTGAGATATCTCTAGAGAGAAACAAGAGCCTGGCAGGAGTTGTGAGAACTAGGTTGCGGGGGTAAGAACTGGGATTTATTTTAACTTATACTTTCTTCTATTATTTGATTTTGTTTGTGTTGCTGTGTTGTTTTTGAGACAGGGTGTTGCTACATAGCTCAGGCTGGCCTTGAACTCACCAGGTACCGCAGGCTGGCCTCAAACTCATGGTGAGCCTCCTGCCTCAGCCTGCCAAGTTCTAGGACTACATGCATGTACCACCATGCCCAGCCCTATTCTTTGAATTGTCATCACATCTATCACCTTTTAGAGGTGACTATAGCAGGTTTCTGGCATCTTGAAACCCAGAATGCTGTTAACCACAGTAAATAATTTTCATCTCCTGAGCAAAAACCATCAGCCTGGTGTTGGCAGCTTGACACACTATGGTGAGAATAATTCTGAGATCAAGATTGTTTTCTGTGGGAAGGAATATGGCGGTTGATTAGTGATGTCTGCCATGTGTGGAAGAAAGGAGAGAAAGACTTGTGTGTCATGAACTTGCTACTTCATAAGGAGAATGCTAAGGGATGCTAGGCACCTTCTGAACCCTAGAGAGCTCCCCACCCTCACCCCTGCCTCCCTAGAGCGCCTTATTGTTTCTGTTTTGGTTCATGCTCATTAGGGCAACATTCTGTACTCATTTGCAAGCTTCTGTAAGTTGTATTAATTAGCAGCTTTTCAACCAGAAATGAGTTTTTGTACTAAAATGCAATGGGTGCATCCTACATAAACACACTTGGGAGAAGCACATGTGAGTCGGGGCTGGAGAAGGACCGTGGCCCTCCATGTACACAGCTCCATGACAGGCTTTCTGAATAGGCTCAGGATCCTGTCTCTGCTCTGCTCTACTTTCTGACCTTTCTAAGGGAACTGAACCTTTCTACTCCTCAACAATGTTCAAGCAAGGGTCAGATACAGAGGAGCTTTTGCTCCCGATCTTCTTCTTCCTTTGCTTCTGAGTGTTTCCTGTCAGAGGAAACAATCTGGACTTTCTAGGGAAGTCTGCCATCCCTTGGCTTCCTAGCCTCATTTATTCATTTATTTACTTTTTTGGTTTTTTGAGACAGAGTCTCAATGGTACTCCAAGCTGCCCCAGAAATGGAGGTGATCCTCCTGCTTCAGCCTCCTAGGTGCTGAGGTTACAGGCATGCAGCACCGCACCTGGTTTAAAGTTTCATTTCATGGCCCCGTTGACAGCAGGAAGTGTTTGCTCCTGTGACACAGAGAGGAACCCCAGCCCTGTGCTTCTCTTTTCCACGAGTGAGCCCTGCCCATCACTGCCCGGATCTGGGGGGCACAGGGGTCTCAGCTACACGCATCTGCTGCTGCTTTCTGAGCTGACCCAGGACCACAAAAGAGTCACCACCCCCAGCGCAGGAGAGGAGCTTGGACGGAGGGGGGCTGATATTTGGGAGCGATCGACTTCACTACCCCAGACATCCGGGAGATGACAGGAGCTGCCACCTGGCTGCACACTGGCCCCTCAGTGAGGCCACAAGCTGGCGAGATGCTGGCCTCCCGCTGACTGGGCCTGGGCAGCAGGATAGTGCACCTGAGTTTTCCATTTCACTCGGATGCACGTGTTGGGGAGCTCGCAGGACCACGGCTGCGTATCTGCTTAAAACCAGCTCTCAGCTGGGTGTGGCAGCACATGCCTGTCCTCCTAGCACTCTGGGAGGCTGAGGCAGGAGGACCAAAAATTTAAGGCCTGCTTGGGTATTAGTGACTTAGTGAGAAGGTAGAAAATTAGAAAGGGCTGGGTTGGTCATTCAGTGAGAAAGTCCTAAGATCAGTTGTCAGTACTGGTGAATCGACAGAACAGGACAGACTGGAACTGGAAGCCCAGCTCCTGTAGACCACCTGCTTCCTTCCTGTGGCCCCAGCTGCTCCTCTCTCTCCAAGGCCAGCGACGGTCGCCTCATCTTACTCTCGATGCACTCTTCAGACACCCCTGCTCCGTAGTCAGATCTCCTTCCTCAACCAGTAAGATCCTTAATTGCATTCGTCACATCTTTCTATCGCACAAGGGGATGTACCCATGTACATCGCCACCTGTTTGGTGATGGGGATTCAATATGTGTATCTTCAGCCTCCCATAGACACCCTCTTCTGTGTTGGGGCACCCTAAATTAAAAGCATAGGCCGGTGTCTGACAGGAAGCCAGGGACGCCAGGTGTCCTAGCCCACACTTGTAACCCCAGCACTCAGGAGGCTGAGGCAGAAGGATTGGGTGTGTTTGAGGCCAGAGTGAGCTATACAGTGAGTTTAAAGGCACCCTGGAACACACAGGGAAGTCCTGTCTCAAAAAAACAAAGACAGAGAAAGAGGAAAAGACAGAGAAAGAGGCGGGGTGCGGTGGAAGTTAGGAAGGTAGGAAGGAAGAGTGTGGCTGGCCACGACAATTACCCTGACAAGTTAAAAAAATATCAGTGCCGAGGGTCACCTAGGATTCTGAGGAAGGGGGTTCTGCACACGGGAAACTGCAAGTTCCTGGTAACTGCTAGGCAGCTGCGGAGGGGCATGAAAAGCACAGAATTCATGTTAGCGGTTATTACTCCCTCAGCTCCCTGGAACCAGCCCTCAGGACCATTCAATACACGCTTGTTGAACCGGGTATAACTGAATCACTCTCAGGGCCCAGGGATGGGGGTGGGGTTTCTCCCTGCTACACCAGAGCCCCAAGAATGAGGTTCTGTGGGCAGACAGGCTGAGGTGTCCGAGTCAACCTCACACCCAGAAATGGCTGCCTGGGGGGCTGGCGTCCTTTCCTGTCCCCAGGGTCCAGTCGAGGGGGCCAGGCTGGGCAGAGTCCCGTCATCAACGGGCCATTGTTGCTGGAACAGAGGGGCTCTGTGCCCCCTTCGCACTCTCCTGCCTCACAGAGCTGCTCCCCGCTGGGCCGGCTGCAGTGGGGGCAGGGAGCAGGGCCGAAGCCCTGGAGGATTAGGGGAGGGGGTGAGTCCCAGCCGAGCTTGGAGGCAGTTGTACAGCTGTCTCTGCAGTCACAGGCTGTCACGCTAGGAACAACTAGGCTCCACCCAAGCAGGCTGGCGGGATGGTCGGGCAGTCTTTCGAGACCTATCTTCTTCCTCTAAAACACAAAAAGTGAAACCCACAGGACACTGCAGCTTTTACTGCCTTTAGAGGAATGGTGCTTTCGAGAAGGCCAGGAGGGTTTTCGTCCCGTGGGTGGGGGACACCATTTGATCTCAGCTTCGCAGGCCTCTGCCACATTTAGCACTTGACACAGTGTGAGCTGGATTTTGGGAGCCTAGTGTTGGAATGCAACGTCACAGAAGGAGACTCAGAGTGCTACCTTCTCATGGAATCTCATCTGCTCAGGGGAAGCAACGCCCAGCCTTGTACCCAGCAAGGGCTGTGCAAGGGAACACACAGGCCGCAGAAAGGTACTGGGGTGGCTCGTCCTACAGGGGGGGTCCCCAGGCCCACAGCACCTGAGGACTCAGTGGAAATGCAAATACTGGGGCTGCCCAAAAAAAGCAGTTTCAGAGGCTCTGCAGGTGGGTCTGCTGCCCACCAATCAGGCCGACCCACTGTGCAGGAGAGAGATTTTCCAGCCTGAAGACTGTACTGCCTCTTCAACAGGTCAGGTGAGCTTTCTCTTTCTCACACCGGAAGTCGAACTCAGGACCTTGCACCTGTCAGGCAGGAGCGGTGCCACTGAGCTACGTCCCTAGCCCCAGCTGTAACAGAACTGCATTGTGTCGAATAGAAAAGGCCAGTGCCTTATGTGTGATAAGGATAAATATGAGTTTCATACTTGTGCTCTGGGTCTGAGGTTTTGGTCCAGAAGTTTGAAAACCACTTTTTTTAGAGCTGAATGTCCTTGTTGAGATCGGTTCCTGTTTGGGTACCAGGCTGAATGAGGTCTTAAAGCTCCTGGTGTGACATACACCCTCCCCTTTCCAGTGCAGCAGGCTGTCGGGACAGATGGGAAGGGCTGCTTCCCATCAGGACAGATGGCGTCTTCACAGCCTTGGCCTAAAGTTACACCAAACATTTCCCCCATGTGCCTAAAGCTTTTGTTCATCCACCCCCACACACGTACGTACATACACACGTGTGTGTTCCAGGAGGAGTCTACTCAAGTGCACCACACAGCCAGCCAGTGACATCTTGGAGGGGGCTGGGGTGATAGTCGGCGTCCTCTCTCATCCATTGCACTTAAATTCCACACACTCAGCATCTATCACGATGCAAACAACAAAGTCACTGCTTTGGGAAAGTTCAAAGCTGACGGCGCACCCCTGCATGGAGTTCCAGTCCCTGGACGGAAGTGGCTGCTGCCCAAATTCCACCCAGCCCCTGCAACTGAGCCCAAACCTCATATGTGCCCAGAGCTGTCTTGGACCCTGTCCCATCCATGATCAATGCCCCCCCATCTGTCACTCTCACTTCCTTAGAAAGCCCTCTTGTGCCTCTCAATAATCATGCCAGCTCAGTGGGGAGCCAGGGTCCTTCCCTTTTCATTGTCCCCCTGGGATACAGAGTGAGGTTGGATGGCAGGTTCCGGGAAACTGCGTGTCCTGCCCAGGGTCACTCAGCAGGATGGTGAAAGACAAGTCCCCCACCCCCATAGCACATTCCTCTCCTGGCACTCTTCATCTCTACCTGGCACCACTGTGACCACCTTGTATGAGAGCGAATGTGCTTGTGTGGTCGCCATGGAGCACTGAATAAATACATAAGGAGACAAGCCAGGAAGAGAAATAGCAGGGATACAAAGGCGTGATGGAAAAACATGGTGTGTTCAAATTAAAAATGATTACAGTGAAAGACACGGGGCCATTAACTTCCCTCGCTTCCAACACATCCACCCATTGTTCTCGCCACCTTCTGAAGCAGTTCTGGAAGTCCTCCTTCAGGAGTGTCTTTAGTTGTGGCTGCCTTAATGTCCCCACTCAGTTTAAATCATTTACCTCTCATGCTCACTTAATTCTGGGAGTCAAATCACATAGTCCTCGATCCAGAGACTAAGGTGGACAAGGACATACCACCATCTTTCATGACCCTGCCCCATTGGGTGGCACTTGGCAGCACCATTCACCATGTTTTTGATCATGATTCTTAAAGACATTTGTACTCTAGGGTAACACTGCACCACCAGGACCCCTGCGGGACAGCTGTGTGAGCTGGAAAGGCCTGCCAGGATCGGGGTGTGGGAGGAGGGGTCACCCGCAGAGGAGGGAGGGCATCGTGGGCTGAGGGTACCCTCCCAGGAAGCCGGGTAGTGGTGGGTGAGGAACAAGTGCCTGTGGCTGCAGCCTGAAGAGTGTGGAGGTTCCCAGCAGGCTGAGCCTTGTGCCATGCCTGGGACTCGTTCCTCAGTTGTCCAAAGGGGATGGCAATGCTATCTCAGGGGGTGGCAGGGAAGCTGACACATGACAGCCCCCATAAACTGGGTGGCCGGTTCCTGGCCCAGAGCAGAGTAACTGAGGCGCGGGTGGGATTACCATTATCTACAGACCTCCTTCTCCCCAAGCAGCTCTGCTCAGAGCCAGTGCAGGGGGTGCTGTTTTTAAATCAGGCCACCAGGGCTCTGAGTGAGCAGGATCACTTGCCAGGCTCTGAGCCCCCGTAGCGGCCCCTACCCTGCAGACAAGAGGGGTAAAGGGAGAAGGGGCAGGTGGAGAAAGCCAAGCTTGAAGCTAGGTGTATAGGCTGGGGCTCACTCCAAGAGCGGCAGGGGCAGGCTGGGTGGAAAAGAGGACTCCACTGGCTTGTTTGACTGGAATCCAGCGTGACTGCTGGGGTTGGGGCCAATCCTAGGTAATTACATAATAACAGTTCTTGGGCAGAGCTAGATTCTGCAGGGTCCTGACACTGTTTTTCTTTTCCTTTTTTAGACAGGGTTTTGTTTTGTTCAGGCTGGCCTTGAACTCACTACTAGCTAGCCCAAGCTGGTCTCAAACTTGTGGCGACCCTCCTCTCTCAGCCTCCTGAGTGTTGAGATTATAGGCAAGTACCATCCACACCTACCTCAGCCAGATTCCTTTCTAGACTATGCCTCAGTTTATCTAAGACTAGAACAGAGAGTCCAGCAGAGTCTGAATTTCTTTAAAACTGGGCAAGAGCTGGGCCTGGTGGCACACCCCTATACTCCCAGCACTTAAGAAGCTGAGGCAGGAAGATTGTGAGTTTGAGCCCTATCTGGGCAACAAACTGGACAAGGACTTGGCCCTTGCCTGGCATGCACAACACTTTGGGTTTGATCGCCAGCAAGCTAATGAACTAAACTAAAATAAAAAATGAAACTGGAAAATTTAAGAGCTACTTACACACATGAAACTACTATTACTGGTTGCCTCTGGGTGTCTGAACTGGGCACGGGAGAGAATTAGCCATGTATATCTTGTGTACCTTTCCAACTTTGTACCGTGAACATGCATTACTTGTATTATAAAATGTAATAAAACTAATAATAAAAAGTGAGTTCCAGTTTTCTACCTAGAGGTAGAGGCAAAGTTCTCTGGAGGTTAGAATCCCCTGTTTTGAGTCATTTCAACAGAACTCTGCATTTCAGCTAAGGGGCTGAGGCAAAATCCTTTACCACAGAGAGTGTGGGTGCAATAAGCCTAAACCCCCAAGACTCTAACACAAGGGGGTCTGCTCTGCAAGGAAGGTGACAAAGGTCCAGAAACTGGACAGAGGCGGGGAGACTGGCTGGGCTCTGCCTCCCTCCCATGGGGAAGGACCAGCCACCTCCAAAGCCCCCAAAGATGGTGCCAGGAGGAGCCACCTGCCCGGCATTCTAGGGCTTGGCTGGTGACTTTTAAGGGTGTGGCAGACCTCTGGGTGACTGAGTGTCCATCAGGAATGGCAGCAGTGTGTGGCCAGCTGAGTGGTCACTGGGCCAGGCTCTTGTGAAGGCTGCCAAGGGCCAGAGTGGCACGGGACACCGGAGAGAAGGCGTTCACCCATGAAGCTGGGGGCAGCTGATGGCCTTAGAGGTGCTCTGGGGAAAACAGACACTCATCACCCAGGGAGGTAGGAGCTTTCTTCTCTTTCCGCGTGGTCATTTGTCCTGAAAACACAGGCGACTGTGACTGCAGAAAGAGTCCCTACGGCAAGGGACCAGGAAGCTGAGGGTCAGGGGAGAAGGCCTGGCCCAGGACAAGCTGGTCTTGTCCTCCTTCCAGCTACTGGAGCTCAGGCAGCCAGCACCCCACTCCCAGCCTTGGGGTCCTCTCTGGAAACTAGGCCCACTCCAGCAGCGCCCCAGGAGGGTGTCTCTCTGCTCTTCCCAGCTGCCCAGTGAGGTGGCAGCAGCTGCCAGACCGGGCAAAGGAAACTGGCGCCAACCCCAGTTTGACTCACGCGCCTCTTCCAGGTCTGGCCCCAGGGCCCGGCGGGCGCCCTCTGAGAGGGGGGTCAGCACCCACATGGCCGCATCCGCACAGCTCACAGGCCAAGGAAGCTGGGCATTCTGCCACTTCTTGCGTGGAATCATAGCCCGCAGGAAGGCCGGGAAGTACCACGCCTGAGATGGAAACTGCCATCCTCCAGTCTGTGCCACACAGTGAGCAGGCAGAGGCTGGGCGGCCCTCAGCTGGATGGTGGAGTAGCTAAGAGCAGGTCTGCAGTGGGGAAGCCAGGGGTTGGATTCTGGATGACTACAGACAAGTCGCCTAAGCTCCTTGGGCCTCACGCTGGCATCTATAAAACTGAAGTGCCACCACGGATGGCCCAGCTGCTGAAGGGACTCACAGACCCGGCGGGCAGATGGGGGACAATAGCTGGGGAGTAAGCCCAGGGAAGAAAGTGGGGAGGCCCTACGGCCCTGCTGCCTGGGACGAGAGTCCCCCTTAGGACCTGGGCCCTGAGGTCACCTGGAGACCTAGGGCAGAGCAGGTGGGCGGCAGCCAGTGACTCAGTGATGTCATGTTTTCCCCAGTGACTCAGTGGCTGCCCTGGCTATGAATGGTGAGCTGTGTTCTGTGCCATCCTGGCTGACCTGGCACCTCTGCCATTATCCCTCCCGCTCCAGAGCCGTGAGGCTACAGCACCCACGTTCTGCTCGGCTGCAGCCCCAGCCCCAGGCAGCAGCTCTCCAGCCTCCAGCGCCACATAGCACAGGGTATCATTACTGGGGCGGGGCCCTCCTGGCCTTGGGCAGGTTCCTCTGCCTCTCTGAGCCTGTCTCTGCCCGGGATCTAGCTCTGTGGTTCCGGCGCCTGCCTTGCAATGCAAGGGCGCAGAGTTTGATCCTTGGTAACCACAATGCCGGCCATGGTGCCTCACCTCTGTAATCCTAGCCCTTGGGAGGCAGAGGCAGGAGGAATGTTGAGTTCAAGGCAGAGCTACAAAATTGAGACCCTGTTTCAAAACAACAAACAAAACAAGGATATCTGAGTCTTGGTCTCCTGTTTGTAACTGCAGAGACGCTGACGGCTTGCGGGTCAGTGAGCTTGCATCTGTCCTCAGCACTCAGCACCCCCGCAGGTGCTCAGCAAATGCAAAGTCCTTCAGGGGCCTTCAGGGGCCTGGGTGGTGGCGAAGGCCCCACTGTAGCGAGGACACTTGGGTGGGGCCTGGAGTACAGCCGACTTCCCTCCACCCACCCAAGGGGCCTCAAGAGGCTGTGGCTGTGCCAGTGTCCACAAGAAGCCCACGCTGCCGGGCTGAGCGGTGGGTTCAGAGTCTGGCTACCCCTAGCCCCCATAATGAAGAGGGGTGTCCTGCTGCAGGCCAGGTGACAGGAAGGGCTCCAGGCCCATCCTCAGGAGCCCAGATAGTGCCCACCTGGCAGAAGCACGTGGATGGGACTGCACTACCATTCCTGTCCCTGTCCCGTCATCTGGCCAGCAGCTCCTGGGGTCCCACCTCAGCCTGCAGCTGGCTCACTGTGGTCCAGGCAGAAGATACCCCACTCCCCTGGCTCATGGCCCATTAGAGACCACAACCGCTGATCCAGCAACTGCCACATGGTGGCCTGGGTCACATATACTGAGGGGGACGCTGTCCTTACTGTGAGGAGGATGCCAGGAGAGCTTTCAGCAGGAGCAGGTGACACTGAAGACAGGGTAAAGAGCGTGACCCAGAGGCTGGGGACGTGCAAGGCTGCTTGTCTATAATCCCAGCACTTGGGAGGCTGAGGCAGGAAGATCATCTGGGCTATGAAGTGAGTTCAAGGCCAGCCTAAATTACATAGCGAGACCCCAGCTCAAAAAAAAAGACCCTGTAAGAGAAATAGCACCTCGGATGAAAATAAGCCCAGAACTTGAGCTCATCTTTTCTCCTTTTCAACTTCCCCCTGTGACTCACACAAGGTTTCTGATCTCAGTGCCTCTTCAGATACAAGCAGCTGTCCTCAGCCTGCAGGGCAGTTGCCGTTCAGGCTTGTCTGTCCCCAGAGGAGAGCTGGGCAGGCAGCCTCATCCATGTGGTTGGAGTTGTGAAATTTCTTGCTGAAAATCAGTGAGGTCTTGGCCAAGAGCAGAGGCTGGGGCGGCTGTGGGCGTGCACAGCTCAGGAGCAGGCAGGTGTGGCAGGAAGTGCCTAACTCCAGGGCCTCCAGCAGTCGGGAAGGTTCCCCGGCTGACATCTGGGCCTCCTGAACCTCCCTAGTAAAGCCCCTGCTGCTAAAGAAGTAACTCTTAACTCTTGGGCAGTCAGTGCCCCCACATTTCCTGTAGCAGGTGAATGGATGAGGAAATGCGGGATTTACACACAAGGGAGAGCTAGTCTGACATAAACAGGATAAACTTATGTCATCTGCAGCAAAATGATGCACCTTGAGACTACAATTTATGAAATAAATCAGACACACAAGTTTAAATATCACATGGCTTCTCCTGGGTTGAGAAACCAAAGTAGAATAATTTAAAGTGCAAAATAAAAGGTAGATAAGCTGGGCATAGTGGTACACACCTGTGATCCCAGCACTTGGGAGGCAGAGGCAGGAGGATTACCACAAGTTTGAGGCCAGCCTGGGCTACATAGTGAGTTCATTGCCAGCTTGAACTACAAACCAAGACCTTGTCTTAAAACATGCGCCCCCCCCCCAAAAAAAAGGTAGATAATAGGAAACAGAGAGATAGATCTTTTGCAAATGGAAGGGGACCAAGACATGGAGGGGGGCAGGGACTGGGAAGTGGACAAAATTAAGATGTGTTAGTTCCGGTACTAATTCTCCATGATGAATTTAATTATGTATTGCAAACAGGTACTAATAAAAGTTTTGAGCCAGGTGTGGTGGCTCATGCCTGTAATCCCAGCACTCATAAACCTGAGGCAGGATTGCTGTGAGTTCGAGGCCAGCCTGGGCTACATAGTGAGCTCAAGGCCAGCCTCAATTACAAAGCAAGACCCTGTCTAAAAAAAAAATTAAAGAAAAATAGTTTTTTAAAAAAGGCTATCATTTTAGTTACAGAAACAGAACTATTAGTTTCCACTGAAAGAATGAGATTACCTTTTTCCTTGTTTTTGTTTTATTTATTTATTTTGATAGAAGTTCTCACCACGTACCCCAGGCTGGCCTTGAACTTGCGGCAATCTTCTTGCCTCAGCCTACCAAGTGCTGGGATTACAGGCTTATAAATTCTAATTATTGTCTAGCAGTGGGACTGCCACACATCCTGGAGAATACATGTGAAGTACTGATCCTACTCGAGAAGTCTGTGACGAGCCGGGACAGAGTTTGTTGATGGGATGTTCAAGTAAGAAAGCCTGGCTTTCTTACAATAGACACCGACACCAGAGGCTCTGCAGTGGATGCAGTGAGCTGGGCAAGGTAGTGACCAGCGGTCACTTCCAAGCTCCTTACATATTCAGCTCACCACTGTCAAACACAGTAGGTTACTGTTACCCTCCCTCTTATAGTTTGGGAAATGACAGCCTAGAGAGCCTAAGTCACTGACTCAAGGACACACAGCAGAGCCCGGGGCATTCTGACTTTTGAATTTATATTCATACACACTGCATAACTTGTTCTTGAGTGTGTCTGGGAATGTGCAGACCTGTGAGTATGCAAACCTTTGTGCCTGCAGATGCTATGCCAGTGCATATCCACTGCCTGGCTACTGGCTTGAAATATCTGTGTGGAAGGCATCACTGGCTGTGTCTGTGTATTTGCACATTTTTGCCCACGACGATCTGTGAGGCTCTGTGTGTAGCTGGCTCTGCACTTCAGCCCTCCAGCCTTTCCTGCACCCACATCACACACCCCTTTGGCACCCTGGCCTTGGCGGCAGAGTCCTCTCCCGGACCTCAGGGATTTCTGATTTGCAGAGCAGCTGGGCACAGTGGCACACAATGCCACCCCTGGAGGTCAGCCCTCACCCAGAACCCATGCCCTGATCCTCACTGCGTGCTGAGTCTGGAGTTCGCCCCCAGGTAAACTGCGTTATTAGACAACGACAAAGACTTTGCCTCCTATCTCAGACAGAAGCGCCTGAAGGTTTGTGAAACCACCAGCGTGACCTCACACTGCTACCGCCCTGCCTGAGCAGACAGGGCTCCGGAGAGAGCAACACAGCTCTGCCTTCACTTGTGCCAGTGCAGGAACCCTGCACAGAGCGTGGGTTTTGATGGTTTCTCTGCAGGCGGGAGATGGAGACAGGTCTAGAAAACAAGCTTCGGTCCATCCGCTCTAAAGTGACGTTGGGGCACAGAGCTGTCCTAAAACTGCAGAGCTGCCCTAAAACAGTACCTAAGCCCCAGATGCTCCACTACCAAGTCAAACCTTCCCTCAACCTCTTTTCCCAGAGCGAGGACACTTGGGGCTTACCGGCCCGGGGTGCTTTCCTCGCGCATGGCCTCGTCTTGCAGCCACCAGCCCTGCAGAAGGAGGAATGGTGGGTGGAGGGTGTACCCTGACTTTTGAGGCTCCCAGTCTAGGAGGAGGGGCCAGGTGTGGCGGGGAGGACAAATCAGAGCGTCTGTCCCAGGCTGGCCCCGAGGTGGTTGTTTATTTGCTGTCTTGGGGAGGCTTGAGCTGGGTACTGGTTTGTTGACTTTCCACAACTTTCTCCAAACCCTTTTCACAGAGGCCTCCTCAGCCCAGGTGATAATCCTCAGGTCCAAGGAAACCCATAGTCCCTTAGCACACAGCCATCTTTGTGAGGAGGCAAGGAGCACGGAGGAGGAGAGAGGGGGCCTGGAGACGTGGAGTCACTGCACTGGGGGCGCTTGTACCCACCCCTCCCAGCACCCAGGCAGCGGACCAGGAGCAGTCAGCCAGATTTGGGGAGACAGAGACAGCAGGCATAAGAAACTGTCCAGGCGTGCTGGCACCGCCCGCACCCAGCTGTGGAATCCGCCCGCCTGGGGAAGGGCGAGCCGGTCCCATCCGGAGAACAGAGAGGAATCCATCCTATTAAGAGAGGAAGAGGACCTGTGTCTGCTCCTGTCTCCCAGCCGGGTCGCACTCTGGTGTGCTCTCTCCTGCACCGGGACCTCCCAGTTCAACTGTTAGGATCTACCAGGGCTCAGATCTGAGCTCCTCCTGCCTCAGCTGTCCAAAGACTGGGATGACAGCCTGTGGTACCATGCCCAGCTTTCTTACAATGGATACCGACATCAGGGGCTCTGCGGCGGATGCAGTGACCTGGGCAAGGTGGTAAGGAGCCGGCGGAGGCAACACCCATCAGGCCTGGCATGGGGAACACACACCAAACAGACCAGGCCCAGCCCTGGAGGCCAGTCCCTGGGCTTCTGACCTGGGCCACCCACTGTCCCTCTCTGGCTGCCTCTCCACACATGTACAACAGGGACAAGATGACTGCTGTCCCTCTGCGGGGCATGAAGGACCAGCCAAGCCATGTGGCTCTCATCTTTCTGGGCCCCCTTGCTCTGCCCCTCTGTCTCTGATGCCAGCTCTCCAGGACACAGGGCAGGGTGGGAGGACAGCTATGAAACGATCCCTTAGGTTCACTGGCTGGTGACAACTGAAGTAGCAGGTGAGGGCTAATTTTCCAGGGAACTGACTCTCCTGAAGAAAGTAAGGCTGTGACCAGTTTGGGGACGCAGAGCCGCCAGTTCTTCCCCGCCCAGGTAGGGGCAAATCTGTCCCCTTCTCAGATGAGTGTGAGCCACCCCAGGTCCCATGGTCTCCAGCTCCACACAGATGCTCCAGCAGACTGGTCCCAGCCAGCCCGGATTCCCATGGCCTGTGGCGTGAGCCAGGCGCGTAGGCCATGTGGAAACACGAGGCTGAGTTGGAAGCCCCAGGTCCATGTTAGTAGCTAGCACCTGTGTTGCTTCCTGGTCGCCATAGAGAAGTAGCAGGGATCTTACAGACAGCTGGTGTGGTGGAGGCCACATGGTTCTGGAGTCAGAATTTCAAGGTTCAAATCCTGCTGTCTTTCATCACCTGTGTGATGTGTTAAGTACCTTTCTGAGAAGTACTTAAGTACTGAGAAGTATTTTCTGAGAAGTACCTTTCTGAGAAAGGTACTTAACTTCTCTGAGCCTCGGATTCCTCATCTGTAGACGGGAGAGGAAAAGCCACCTTCACAGTAATGGCAGAGTTCACATCTGCAGAGCTCCTCTTCACAAAAGGCACAATGGAGGAGGGAAGGTGGCATAGGGAGGTAGCTGGCTCCCAGTTCCACCCAAAAGGGGATGTGGTGGCTGAGACGGGGGATCACTGTGAGCTCCAGGCCACCCCGGGCTATATAGTGAGTTCAAGGCCAACCTGAACTGCATAATGAGACCCTGGCTCAGAAAGCAAAATGCAATGAAATGGGGGTGACCAAGCCTAGACCACCACCCACCTCTCGGGCCACCGTCTTTGGCACAGCCCACGTGCTTTGCTAATTTCACCACTCAGAAGCTTGAAATGCGCCCTGTAGCTCCAGGTGGACGGCAGGGCAGGGAGTGATGCATGTCATCCTGGTGACATGCCTGTGCTGCCCCCAGATCTCTGCTTTCTCAGCCCTAAAAATACCGGCAGTGTGAGCTCCAGGAACAGGGCACATTTCTGCTCCTCAGGGAAACTTATGCCAGCGGCAGTGAAGAACCCATGTGATACTCAGTACATAGACAGTGACCATCGGCCACCTGCCGCATCCGGAGCTAAGTCCCTGCTGGAGGACACAGCTCTTACGTCATCACCGAGCTTCATCGCCAGCCAGGCCAGCAGGAGCCAGGGAGAGGGGCAACTCTCCAGCTTCAGAGCCTGAGGTCTCTGGCCTTACCCTACAGGACCTATACCCTCCCTTAAACTAGCAGGCGAACCGGTAGGAATGATTCTGCTACAGATCAAGATTGGGAGACCCTGGTCCTCCAGCAGCCCCTAGCATAATCAGATTCACAAGGGAAACTGAGTGTGTGTGTGTGTGTGTGTAAGGTGAGGCTCATCAGATGAAGACCCTTCCTACTGCCGCTGGGGCCCAGCTGCCAGGCTCACAGTGAGTCCTGGCACCTTTAACTCCTCACCTGGTACCCCTTCTGTCAGAACTGCACTCAGCCCGGGGAAATCCAACACAACTTCAGGTGCAAGGACCGTGCTGGTCTTCCTGACAGCCCCAGTTTTTCCCTGACCACGGGCCATAGATGGTTTCTCTTCTCCATAGCTCACAGCCATGCTGGAATCTCCAGGACCCTGATGTCCCCGAGGAAGCACATCCGCCAGGAGGAAGGGTCTCTGCTTCCTTCCCAGGCCCTGTCACCACCGCCGCCCGTCCTGCGCAGCGCCGGCCTGCAGTCTTTTCCAAAAGTCCGCTCCTCTCGCCCAGCAGCCACCCAGAGTTTATGAATCACTCCCTCCTACCGCCGGCCTCGCCTCCGGAAGGGTTGCGCACATCGACACATCGCCAGACAGACACCCTGAGTTTCCACCCCGGTCCTCCCGGAGAACCTCCAGGACAAGCTGTAGCGTCTGGTTTCTCCTCCCCAGCCCTGGGCCCGGGGCGTCACCTCCGAAGCCCAGGCGGCCAGGCCTCCGCCCGGGGCACTTTTGGGAGTCCCTCTTACTGTAGGGCTGCGGGGCGCAGACAAAGACGGCATATTAACTGAGAGGCCCAAGGATGAGCCCCATCGCGACACCCAGACCCTGAGCTCGGTAGTGTGCATCTGGCCGGTGGCAGGCGCGTGGTCAGGCGGCGCACGCGAAGCTCCGCGCTCCGTGTGCGCCGCGGCTGTGGCCTTAGGGAGGTGACGCGTGTCCCTGGAGTGTGGAAATCGGGGTGCCGAGGGGTGTGCGTGCAGCGTGGGGTTGTGCCTGAGCCAGGAACTCCCTCTCCAAGCCTTCGATCGTTCTCTTCTTCCAAAGTTTGGCGCGTGCGCCGGGACGCACAAGGCACGGCAGGGCCGCCTCTCCCGAGTCAGGACGCGGTTCTGGGACACGGCGCCCCACTTACCCCGACCGCCGACCCTCCTCTGACCCGGGCGGATCCGATCTCCCCCGCCGGCGTCCAGCATCCGCTCGCAACTCGGGCTCGGCGCCGGGCTGCGCGCGCTCCCCGGGCGGCGCGGCGGAGGGAGGGCGGAGGGGGCGGCGCGGCCGCGGGTCCCCGCGCCGGGGGAAGCGGCGCCAGGAGGGCGTCGTCCTCCGCGGCTCGCCCGCGCCCTCCCCGCGGTGGCCGAGCCGGCGAGCGGCCCGTGGCGACTGCGGATTCTTGAACCGCGTCCAAGGAGTCCGGGAGCTCCCGCCTTCCCTGTCCCTCCTCTCGGCCTTACCCTCCCCAGCTCCCACCCCTGCGCGCCCGGCAACTTGGGCGCTGCTGGCGAAGTTGGGGATGCTGGGGCTGCGCCCCCACCGGACCTCGGGGACGGAGGGGAGGAGCGAGGGGAGAGGGCCCGCTCCGCCCCGCCCCGGGGCCGCGCTCCCCAGGACCCTCTGTGGCCTTTGTTCCGGATCCACAACCCTCCCTGGAGCCTGAGAGGAGCCCGGCCCTGGTGGGGAGGTTCAGGGGGAGGCTTCTCCCAGAGCCCCTCAAGCGGTCCCCACACCCGTGGGGGACCCCAACCACTCCGCCCTGGGGAGGATTTTCCTGTCTTCCTGGGTTAGGGGAGCTAAAAAGCGACCCCCAGGTCTCCAGGGAGCGCAGCACCCCTCCCTGGGCGGCGACAGGTCACTCCTTGGCTTTACTTGCCGCCAGTCCAGGGCTCCCCAAATGAGACCTGGGCCATGAGAGCCCGAATTGCTTGGCATTGTCTTCGGACCCTGGGGCACAGCTGGTATCTGCCTGGGACTGCCAGGCCAGTGGGGACCCCTGTCACCTCCTGGGCGAGGGACAGAAGCCTGCTGAGTCCAATCCCCTGTTGAGGCTGAGGGTCTCCAGGGACATTCCAGGACCAATCTCCCTGGTGCGTGTCAGGTCCGGGAATAGGTTCTGGCTGGCGGGGCTTTCCCTGGGGCTCCTCACACTTACCACCCGAGCTAATTCAGGCCTCTAAGAAAGCAGTCCTGACACTGAATGGGGCAGCACGGTATAGGCTTAAAATGAAATGTTACTTCCTGTAAAATAGTAGAAATATCAAAAAAAGTGGGAACGTTAGACAACTAGACAGCTATACTTGCCCAGGTCTGTTGTTCTCAACACTTGCAGACCAGAAAGAAGGTAGGAGAAGGTTTTTGGTTTGGATGAAAATGCGCTTTTAAAATAATAGCTTATGTTGTTTAGATCTATTGGACCGGCCAGAACCAGCCGCCTGGCCTGCCCAGGAGCTGGGGTTCTGGAGGGAGGGAAAGGGGCAGAGATGAGGGCAGTGAACCCCAGGCCGGGGCTGCAGGATAGGCGTGCAAGGTCCCAAGGGGCACTGTGTGTGCAGCCAGAGCAGAGGGGAAGGTCTACATCAGGAGACTGGAAATTTTATCCTAAAATAGTCCAGGACTCAACTTATTGCCACCCTTGCTCAGCCAAGAGAACTGGTCTTATATTCTTACCCTGCTTGGAAAATGAGAACTTCCCAGTACAGAGACAGAATTGCAGAGCCATCCCCGTGGCTCTCACTGGCAAAGGGACGCAGCCCCGGCTGGCATGCACTGCGGTTGAGCATGGAGGCTCCGGTCCCCCAAACGCCCCTGAACCTGGGCATGGGAAACATTGGACGAGTTCAGGCCAAGGGACACTTGTGGAGCAGCTGGTCTGTAATTTTCAATCGCCAGAGACAGGAAAGAGAAAAGCAGGCCAAGAAACCCGCCCGGATGGAGCCCGAGAGACAGACAGGCACAGATTTCAGTGACGGGCTCTCACTCCGAGATGAGGTGAGAAAGACTGCGGCTTCTGTCTCGCTGGAACCGTCTGGCTCTTCTCAGCTCGCCGGCTCTCAGAAGCCCTGCCGGCAAACTTCGAGCCACCCTATGTGAGGGCCGGTGTCCAGGGACCTGGGGGGGTCTCTGCCCAATGGCCGAGGAGGAACAGAAAACCCTGTGTGCAGGGCCCATGCCCAGGTGAACCGTGAGGTGCAGCTGACGCCATGATGGCTGCCTTGAGCGGACTCCGAGCTACAGAACCGCTGTGTGAGGAAGGCTGCTCCGCCCACGCTGAGGCCTTAAGCGTTATTTTCAGTCACCTGGCTTGCGTCACTTGCTATGCAACTGTCTATAGCTACAGTAACTACTAAATGCCCTGTGTCCCCTTCACTGGACCCTGAAACTGAAACAATTCCTGTGAAAGACTGTATTTAGGTCATTGGCAACAAAGATGAAGGACGGACAGCTCCAGACAGCTCCGAGGTCATGTTGTAACAGTGTCAACTTTCCTCAGCCACAGCTGTCCTCAGGACAAGTGCAGATTTAGGTCATGGTTTTTGCCTACTTCCTCTCAAATATGTTCAGAAAGAAAAGTAACCACAGTATACATAGTATCTGTAACACATACAGTTACAGAGAAATGTTTATATGTTTATGTTTTGTTTATATGTTTTGATTTATGTGTGGGCTTTGTTTTTATGAGACAGGGTCTCACTGTGTAGTTCAGTTCAGGCTGGACCTTAACTGACTGTGTTGTCCAGGCTCGCCAAAAACTTGTGGTTCCCGAGTTCTGGCATTACAGGTGGGTACCACCACTCCTGGTTTAATTTACCTGTTGTGTAATAAATCACCCCAGAGAGTAATGGCATAAAATAAGGAAAACGTGCACCAGGCCTCACTATCTTGGGGTTGAATGGACCCGAAGAGAGTTTGCTGCGCTGCTTGCTGCAGGCAGGGCTGGGATGGGCTGGGATCCCGGGAAGGGGCCTGTCCTGGGCTCATCCTACTGCCCTGCTCACTCCGTTCCGGGGCTTCCTCATGCGGGAGGCAGGGGCAGCTCTGGAGTCTGCACCCAGCAGCCCCACTGAAAGCTGGGCCAGAAAACACGCAGGGGCCCCAACTCTGGGAAGAATCCGGAGACACAGGGTGAGGGAGCAGAGAGAAAAGGCAGAGTCTCCCTGCCCAGAGCTCACAGGGCCCAGGCTGCAGGCTCAACAGAGAATGAGCTCTCTCCATTCTTGAGGCCCCAATCCCAGCTTCCTTGGTCCTCAGGTCGTTTTATCCTGAGTTCACCCAGGGAATCACAGAGCAGAGAAGGAAGAAGAGGTTGTCCCTTACCTAGCTCAGAGTGATGGGGGCTTGAGCTGAGTTATTTTATCCGGTCTCCACAGCAGCCTGAACAAAAGCCTTTGCTATCTCCTTTGAAGAAGAGGATGAGCCCCAAGAGGTAGTCCGAGCCTGTGATCCCAGCACACAGGAGGCTGAGGCAGGAGCATTGCTATGAGTCTGAGGCTAGCCTGAGGGACATGGTGAGACTCAGTCTCAAAAAACAAAAAGAGGAAGTTGGACGTGGTGGCTTGTGCCTATAATCCCAGCACTTAGGAAGCAAAGCTGTGAGTTTGAGGCTGGCCTGGGCTACATAGTGAGTTTAGGGTCAGCCTGAACAAGAGAGTAAGACCCTGTCTCAAAAAATAAATCAATACATAAAATAAATAAATGTCATAAAAAGAGAAATGTCGTGCCAGGGATTTAGCCCAGGGGTTCCGGAGCCTGTGTTGCAAGCACAAGGGCCTGGGTTCCATCCCCAGTAACCACATAACAATACTGGGCATGGAGACTCACCCCAGCAGCAATCAGTACCACATACCACAGTGCCAGGCTTGGTGGCTCACGCCTGTAATCCCAGTACTCGGGAGGCAAAGGCAGGAGGATTGCTGTGATGTGAGTTGGAGGCTGAGCTCAGGGTCAGCCTGAACTACAAAGCGAGACCCTGTTTCAAAAAAAAAGAAAGAGAAGGAAAGAATCCATCTGGCCAAGACTTCAAGCCAATAATCTAAGTTTTAATTTAGACAAATGCCAAGTATAGTGAAACACTGTCTAAAGAGCTCCCAAGAGTACATAATATCCACTGCAGAAAATTCTACAAAGATCCATGTTTTTCTTTTTGTTTGTTTGTTTGAGACAGGGTTTCGCTTTGTAGTTCAGGGTGGTCCTGAACCCACTATGTAGCACAGGGAACCCTCGAATCACAGCAGTCCTCCTGCCTCTGCCTCCTGGCTGCCGGGATTACAGGCCCGAGCCATCATGCCCAGCATTGTGGTGTGTGGTGCTGGGGATCAAACTCCCGACCTTGCGCTTGCCAGGCAGACGCTGGAACCACTGAGCTAAATCCCTGGACCAAGATCCATGTTTTCCAAATGAGATTGCAAGAGAGTGAGGGACAAGAGAGATAAGGGGTATTTACAGATTGAAGAAGCTGAAGTGCAGAGAAGGAAACCTAACAAGTACTGTGTGTGAATTGTGGCAACTTCCTGTTCTGATGCTCCCAAGTCCTCGAAGGCAGGCAGTGAGCACCAGACAGGTCACCAGGCACATCTGTGAGGTCGTGTGATGAGGCTGGTGTCTGTCACAGGTTCCCATCCTCCCTCCCTTCCTCTCTGTCTCCCCCCACTTCCTTCCTTCCTTTCTTTCTTTCTTTCTTATGTTTTTCTGAGACAGAGTCTCATTATGCAGCTAGGTTGGTTCTGAACTCACTATGAAACCCAGGCTGGCCTCAAACTCCGGGAACTCTTCCTGCCTCAGCCTCCCAAATGCTGAGGTTACAGGTGTGCATCACCATGCCAAGGCACAAGTCCCTTTTCTTAATTGTCAGCCTTCTCCCTATCTATGATCAAATGCTGCCAACACACCACTGAAATCTTCCAAGCCTCCCCCTGAGGGTCTGAGTCTGTGTCCTCATCACCTGCTAAGCAGACCTGGAAGTTCCTCCGGTGGCCCCTGAGGGGCATGTCCCTGGAGTCCTGAGGAAGGTACTTGTTAAGTTTTTCATTCCCCTTGCCTCTGAGTGTGATTTCCTGCCTTTGTTTAGAATGATCCCTAAAGACCCCTAAGGAGCCAGGCTTGGTGAGCACACCTGTAATCCCAGCGCTCAGGAGGCTGAGACAGGAGGATGTCTGTGAATTCGAGGCCAGACTGGGCTACATAGTGAGATCCTGTCTCAAACAACCAAACCAAACCAATCTGTGGGGTGGAGGGAGTGGGTGCCAGGCAGTTGGCCATGGGGACCCTGCTGAAGCTGGCGATGGTCCCTGGGCTCACTGTGTATGACAGCCAGTGAGCTTCACTCCCAGCACCACCAAAAACTAAATAACTCACCTTGAACAGGAAGGGTGTGTGTGGGGTGGCATCTCCTGGATAGAGGTGAGGCAGAAGGCAGAGCCCAGGGAAGGAACAGTGCTGCAGGCCGAGGGGCACAGCCAGCAGGGGGAGCACAGATCCAGGGCTCTGAGGAGCCACGTTATGGCGAGAACTGGGGACCCATGGAAGGGCTTGAAGCAGAGAAGAGGCACAAGGAATTCGCCTTCTAGGAAGCGCACGGTGAGTGCTGGGACTGGCTGGGGGGCAGCGGGAAAGGAGAGCTGTAGTCGGTGGGCCTGGCTGGGTGATGTGTTGGGAGAGAAAGAAAAGAGGCGAGAAGGCCCAGCGCAGTGACACATGCCTGCCTTCCTAGCGCTTGGTTGGCAGAGACAGGGAGATGTAAGTTTGAGTCCAGCCTGGGCAACTTAGCAGTTTAGTGAGACCCTGTCGGACAATGAAAAATAAAAAAGTGGTGGGCGTGTAACCCAGGGCAAAGGCACTGGGTTCATTCTTCAGTACTGAAAAAGGAAAGAGGCAGAAAACTGCAAGTGCAGAGTGAGCGGGGCCTTGTCATCAATGCTAGGTCGCTGTCTCAAACCCTTAGAGGAAGGTTGTGGTTGTCTTCGCCTGGACCTCAAAGGCTGCGAAGGCCTCCTATTTAGTACGTGTTAGGAGGCCCCGGAGAGCAGACGGAGAGTGGAGTAGGGTGTCACCCTACTGTGCACCATCAGGGACTTTGAATGAATGCTCCATCCCCTGAGAGCATCCATCTTGTCGAGGATCCTCTGGAGGCCACATAGTGAGTTTAAGGCCGGTCTGAACTAGAGAGAGAGAGAGAGAGAGAGAGAGAGAGAGAGAGAGAGGAAGGGAGAGAGAGGAAGAGAGAGAGAGAGGCGTCCAGCTCGGGCAATGGGCCTTGATTGATTTAATGGGCGGTGCTTAGTTGGGTGGAGTTTACGTCATGGGGTGCGTGGAGGGGGATGGGATGGATACTTCCTGTTTCGTCCTTCTGCTTCCAGACCACGTTGCCAGAGCAGGTACCCAGCCACCTGCTCCAGCGATGGTGCGCTTTGCCACCGTAGTCCCAGAGTGATGGGGACAAGCAGTCACCTCTCCTTTTGAGGTGACTCTCTTGGGCATTTTGTCATAGTCAGGGGAAGCTGAGGAGCAGAGGCAGGGGAAAAAGAAAAGAAAATAAGTAATAATTTCACACTGCAAAACGGCTTTACAGTGTCTCTGTCCTTTCATTCATAAGGCAGGTGAGACCGACCTGCTTTACTGGATGAGTTTCTCTCAAGTGCTGAGCTCAGAGCCCGAGAGGAGCTGTTCAGGTGTTTGACTGGGTGCAGAGGACAGGAGGGTGTCAAACTCCGGGCACCGAGAGGCTGGGTGTGCTGGACGGGACAGAGGTAGGACGAGAGCCCCAGGACCTGCGATGGTCAGGGGGGAAGTGAGGAGCCTGGGCCTCAGCAAAGCTGGGCAGGCAGAGAAGAGCACATACACCTGTTAATTCATTTAAGGAGTGAGATGGGTGTGTCCAGCGCAGTGGCCTGGCACTCGGGAGGCTGAGGCAGGAGGATCACTGAGAGGTTGAGGCCAGCCTGGACTACATAATGAGGTCCTGTCTCAAACAAAACAAAACAGACAAAAGAGATGTCACATCATTAGAAGCCAAGGGTCTGGTTTCCATGGTGACTAGCATGTCATGGGGGCTGGCAAGGGGCAGATAGGCCCTCTCACTCACATCCAGGGTGGCAGTCAGTCCCTGGCCCAGCATTCTCATGAGTTGGCTGCCAGGCTCAGCAGAGCGACTAGATTTGGTCCTTTTGCCCTGGGGGCCTGCGGGTGGATAGCCAGGCCTCCTGGTTACAGCAACCAGGGTAACTAGTGGCTGTGGTGGGTGTAAAAATAACCCTAGGCCACGTGGGCATCGAGAAGCCACATGCCCTGGGAGGGTGAGGGCAGCTATGGGTGTGGCATAGTGGGACATGGGTGGCAGGGCCATGCCCCTTTCTGCACGTGGAAACCATTCCCTGTGCCCTGAGGCTGTGTCAACCAGCGCCCTCGTCCAGAGACAGTCTGAGAAAGAAAGCAGTTATAATATCACACTGTCCATTAGTTCCCCTTCTTGAGGCCCTGTAAAGAAATCTTGGGGCAATATTTTGAGGCCCTATAGAAAGCACATAATACCAGGTTTTATTTTTCTTAACAGTTCTCTTCGGGCTGAGGATTTAACTCAGTGTTTCCGGCACCTGCCTTGCAAGTGCAAGGTCTCAAGTTCGATTCTGGGTAACTACATATAACAGTGCCAGGCATGGAGACTCACACCCGTAATCCCAGCACTTGGGAGGCAGAGGCAGGAGGATTGCTGTGAGTTGGACGCTGGCCTGGGATATATAATGAGGTCAGGGCCAGCCTCAACTACAAAGCAAGACCCTGTCTAAAAAAAAAGTTCTCTTTTATAAAATGCGCTAGAAAGAGCTGAGCAAGGTAGTACATGCTTCTCATCCTGGCACTCTGGGAGGCTGAGGCAGGAGGATCATAAGTTCGAGCCTAGCCTAGGCAACTTAGTAAGATTCTGTCTCAAGTAAAGAAATAACAGCTGGGGATATAGTTAGAAGGCCTGTGGTGTGGATGGCAACACTGAAAGGCTGGTAGCCTGGTGGGTAAAGGAGATGGGCTCGGTGCTGCCGGCCACCCTACCATCATAGGCTGTTTCTGCTGTGATGCCCTCCACTGTGCCACCCCATCTCGGAGCCAGCCAACCAAGGACTGAAACTTCTGCAATCTCTGAGCCAGATAAACTTTCCTCCTTCAATTTGTAGGTGTCAGGTGTTTTGTCTCAGCAGTAAAAAAAGTAAGACACAAGAGAATCATTTTCATCTGTTAAAATTCTTTCTCAAACGTTGGCCACTTGGATGAGCCGGGAGGACATTATGGTAAGTGACATGGCCCAGCACAGAGGAGTGAATTGTGCATGTCATTGACGGCATCCTCACAGACAACCCGCAGGAGGAGCAGCATATGGCAGGCAGAGGCTGGGCAGGCTCGGTGAGCGGATACAAACGCCAGGAAGGCACACGAGGGACGCGACGACCCCACACCGCTACCTTGTCCACCAAGGATGAGCAGGATGCAGAGATGCAAGGTAGGGCTCGATCGGAGGGTACGTGTTGGGTCCGTGTGCTGAGGCACCGCACCACACCCTTCACATGGGCAGTGATCAGGGTCGACTCGCAGAGACCCAGCCTCCCTCAGCCTCTCAGCCCCGCGGAGTCCGCTGCACTCTGCCAGCTCCTGGCCTGTGTGTGTTACAACATCAAACCACCATGCTGATTTTTTTGTTTTTCTTTCATGTGTGTGGTCCCTTCCTTCCTTCCTTTCTCTTCTCCTCTTCCTCTCCCTCTTTTTTTTTTTTT
>PVIR01021860.1:0-28891 GCA_004026965.1 Petromus typicus
TCTTAATGAGTCTCCCCAGTAACTAGGGTACATAATGGTTTGAGAACACAGCTGTGCTGCTCCCCCAATGGAAGTTACAGACAGGAAATCTTATCATCCATTATATCCTCCCTGATTCTCAATATTGTGTTCAGGCAGCATACATGATCCTCAAAGGCACATTTTAACAAGACACGCTATACAAATAATGAAAATAATAGCTAAACTTTAACATATCCTTATTATTTCAGATATTAGGAATGCCATATGTATTCATGTGATATGAGCAATATTCTGATGGGATTGATATCATGTAGAGCCTCCTCTATTGCACATTAATAAATGAATAGAAATATTAAAGCACTTTACAAAATCTATACAATTAGCAAGTAAATTACCATAAGATCTCCACTTGTATTCACAGCCAAGCCCTTAACCATGAAAATACATAAATTCATAATTTGTTGAAATACTTGCAATAATTACTTGAAATAACTCTTTATAGAGATATGTATTGATCTGTACCCTTTGATTGAAGTATTGGCAAGTTTAAGACATTTTGGACCTAAAAAGAATGTTCTATAAGCTGACTTCCACTAACAACATATGAAGGCCTTAAAGTCATGAATATCTGAATTACCTTAAATAACCAAATAGTCCTTTCAGAGACATGTCCAAATTATCCCCTAAGAGACCCCATCCCACTGCTGGAGATCTGGGCACACATTTAAGTCTTCTGAGCATCAGGTAAGATATTTGAATTGGTTATTAATTACAATGGGGTGAATGTGAATTCAGGTTGGTATTGTGACAAAGAATGTGTTACTCATCAGCTCTAACTCAAATAAATGAGTATGTTTTATAAACTGCACTAATTGAAAGTCAGGCTGTGTTAAGTTTATAATCACAAGAAAGAGACTGCAAGTTATCAAAGGTGAAGATGGGTGTTTTCATAAGAGCAGTTCGTCTTACTGGATACATGAACTTAACCAATCTCTTTGCACCAGTGAAGTTGGAGCTGAGGGGACCTATGTTACTGAAGAGCTGTAGTTTTCCCTGATGCTGGATTGCACTTGGGGTCATGCTAATCCTTCTGTTCTACCCAGGCCACATTGTCAGTGAGTAAATTTATGCCAATTTATTTTCATTTTGAAAATAAATTACTTTCCATTTCTTAAAATGACAAAACCCCAGCAGATTAAACCACTCAATATATATTGCTAGACTGTCTCAGAGCACAACAAAGATTTAGTTGACTAACTCAAATTACCACAAGGCTAATTATCATTTTTATCTTCATTATGTGAGCTGAGTATGTTTTATAGAGCACTTCTTAATTCTATCATTCCCTTTCATGTACTGGAAAAACATACAGCCTGCAGGTGCTTTGAGTCTGGCTCCTGGAATCCTGCCTGATCTCCATCTTTGCAAGTTGACATTGCAGCCAGGAAACAGATTAGATTATGTTGATTCCAAGCTGTGGGAACATTGCTCAGTCCAGTAATCACATAACAGCACAAGACGTCTATCAACAACAGCCTGACAGCATTGCAACTGAAGGTCAGCTTGAACTGAGTCTGATTCCATCTCATTACAAAGTATTGGCATGGAAATAAATTAGTCCAATGAAGACAAGTGTAGAGAAAGAATTAAAGGAGATGTAAATGTTCACAACGTAAGAAAAAAGAAAGTGGACATAAATATAAAGATTGTTTTTCTTCATTTAACTAACATATTTTAGCTGAATGCTCGAAAATGAAAAGACTTCTAACAACCTGTTGCCCTCTTTATGTATAATTAATTGTCAAAGCAAGGACTATGGGAATACAGAAAAAATGAATCAACAATTGATGTCTACAGCAACATATGGTAATACTCTATGCACAAAGAGAAGCCACTCTATTTTGCTTTTTGACAGGTTTGCTCTGTTTCACGGATCACATGTCATAGAGACTGGTGATGGAAACAGAAGATGTGCACTGAATCATTCAGAAAACGCACGCATCAGTCACCACCTGCTAACTATATACCACAGTCTCCTACTCTGATGCTCATTTCTCAGAAGGGAACCAACTTGTAGAGAAACTTCTTTGGATACCACTGACGGTGCAGAGACAATGGGAAAGCCTACGAAAGGCAAAGTAGCCAAAACTGAACGTGAACTGCTCATGTTTTGATCTGGTTATTTCTGTGATGGTTCAAAAATTCCAAATAACATCATTTATGTACCTGAAAGTGTGTCTCAGATATTATGTAAGGCAGAGTTCTAAGCTCTTCCATTCCTGAGTGTACACGTTCCTCTCTGATTCTTGCCCTGGAGTGGAGACAGGACTTGTAAACACACTACTTGTTCGATGATCAGGTTACTAATCAGCTGAGTTCTTGTAATGAAAACAGGGATTGTCCCAGAGAGACATGGCATCCACACATGAGCCCTTCAATGGAATCTAGTTCCACCTGCTGGCCTTTCAGACCGAATCCTCCTGAACATAACTACAGGAAAGTAATTCTGCCAACAACCACATACATTTCTCAGAATGCCAGCCCCAGTTGTAACACTTAGTTCTGACTGGTGACTTGAGAAATTGAACAGAGTCCCAGCCAACCTGGCTCAAAGCCCTGATCTGCAGCAATGAGGCTGAAATAGGTTTGTGGAGCCTTAGGTATCAGTTTGTACTTGTTTCACAAAAATAAAAAACTTGCAGAGATTATATGCTTAAAATAAGATTTCCAAAGTTGGGGAATTAGTTCAGCAGTTTCGGCACCTGCCTTGCAAGTACAAGGACCTGGTTTGATCCTCAATAACCACATACAACAATATCTGGTGTGAAGAGTCACCCACCAGCAATCAGTACCACATACCACAATGCCAGGTGTGGTGGCTCACATATGTAATCCCAGCACTTGAGAGATAGAAGCAGGAGGATTGCTGGAGTTAGAAGCCCATCTGGGCTACATAGTGAGCTCAGAGCCAGCCTGAACTACAACGTGAGACCCTATCTCAAAAAAAAAAAATTCCAAAGATTTTTGTTTATATTTGTATAGGTACATATATACATACATACACACAATTATATATTTGTACATATATGCTCATATATGAAGATTTTCATATATACAATTTGTGGTTTCAAAACCAGGATATTGTACATGCTAGACAAGCTCAATAGTACACAGCTATGCTCTAAGCCCTATTTCTCATATTTTAATACATCATGTGAAATGTTTTCCCTTCATTGAATGATACTCTTCACTGTCATATTTTTCAAGAATTAACTGAAGTAAATCTTGTTTCTAATTCTCACTTTTCTCTGGCACAATCCAAATACCAGTGAAAAACTGAAATTTTTTTCTGATAAATTTCAACTCCTCTGGTTCTATTTTCATTTTTTACATTATTAGGTAAAATCTCTGCTAAAATGCCAGAGGAACTAGAGAAGATAAAAAGTGTTTTCATTCAACTGATTTTAATCACACTGTTTTCCTAATTACTGAGAAAAAGTAAAGAAATGATGATTTTAAAAGTCCAACTGTATTACAATTTGTGCTATGTATAGTTAGAGTGATCTGTAAAAATTATTTGAAATGTAAGCTTATTCTTTTCAAATGTTGTGCGCAGGGTGGACTGTAGCACAGGGGCAAAGAGCTTGCTCAGCACAAACAAGGCCCGAGTTAGATTTCTAGCACATCGTTCTTCATGAAAGAAAAAGTATAGGTAAAATTTGGGATTGAAACAAAATACTTTGGAACAAACAAATACGAGTAGGAAAGTATAAACAATAACTTAAGAGTTACATTTCCTGTCACTTTAGATATATCTAACAAGAGGCAGCAGCTCAAACGATTCCAATGCAGAAAAGCAAGAGGGAGTGAGAAAAAGAAAACTGTTTATAGCCTTTGTTTTAAAACTTTAGGGGTTGTAATGGTCAATCTTACTCAGTATTTCTTAAGATAAATAACTGTGAAGTTAGTATTCAATTGTGGTAAGAAAATCACTTGATATAAATACTCGAATAATAATCACTAGTTATCAAAGTCTGACTATGACAAAAGTAACATGATAACATGAATACATTGTTGCATTTAATCTTCATGACAGAATATTCTGAGAATAATGATCCCTTTTTCACACATGAACTGATCATAAAAACAGCAACAATAGGTAGCACATTACTCCATCTACCAGATTCTCATCACCAAAGCACTGATTATTTATTGATTTACTTGTTTACTGAGACTTCCATTTCTCACTTCAGCATCTGTCTAGGCAAAGACTGAACACAGCCACGGTGGTGCAGAGCTGCATGGCCAGGGAAGGAGCCTAGCATGAGGAGGTAAAACAAGCTAGACTCACTGAGTGTTCTTTTTGTGCTTCGGCAGGTGTTCTTCCAAAACATGCTTCAGCTGTGATGCAAAAGAGCAGATTGTCACACTCAGAACAATGTCTCTTCTTCCTAAGAGCTTTATAATCCAATGCAAACACTGGATAGTGCAGTGCCTTGGACTTTCACCAACATACCATGTCACAACTGTATGAATACACACAGAAGGTATAAACCTACATGTCAAATAATTTTAGTTTTCACAATAATCTAGCTACTTTTTTTGTTTCCCCACAGTATCTAATCAAGGGTAAAATCAACTGCCTATTTCCAACTGAAGATCCCTTGTCACGTAGAGAGGAGCTATCTCAGAAGCAGCTACTCCATAAAGACATGCTCACTCACGTAAGCACCTACACACTTTCCTGGTGTCCTCAAGGGCCACCCATGATTACCATAATGCATGATTTTATGATAGAAAGACAAAAAGAATAGAGACAAAAGGAATCATACAGCTTGGTAAAATATGATAGCTGTTTTCAAATATTTTAAATATGATCAAGAGAAAAACGAATTATGGTGTTCTTACATAATTTCAAGAAAAAATTAAGATAATGAAGTTGGAAACAAAAACAAAATTATCCAATACAGTTGTTAGGCTGGCAGAATTTTTCAACAACAAAACTAGATAAGCACTCAGAAAGTACTTCTCAAGGAAATCCAAAAAGTCAACAGGAATTAACCTTGACTGCAAGCCCTTGGTGGAGGCATCCCCAGTACCTCACATAATGTCTAAGGCACAGAAAGTATCGAATAAGTACTTGTTGATTGAATGAATAGAAGCAGGAAATGTTAATATGTACAAATATCCATTACACTTACATTCCAGTATAAGTGAATGAATAGCTTTTGCACTAGGGAAACCCCACAATTCCTCACTAAGAATTAGTACATAAGAGAAGTTTAGATTACAATGACCAACAGGTAAGTGGAGTTGAAACCTCTTCAGGAAGTGGAAACACACAAGCCACTCTTTATTTCTGGATGGCACTACATGCTCCAAGATATATCTAAGTGATCATTTTAATAAAAAGTAATGAGAACTTTAGATTTGGTTTGAAACTCTTGAAAGCCTCTGCAAAGACTGATACATAAACTACATACTAGATGAACTTTGTCTTTAATCTTGTGTATGACTCCAATTTTACCGCGTCAAACCTGTAATGTTCCACAAGTGGAGAGGAAAATGAAGAAGCAGACCTCTGGTGGGAAAAGAAAAAGCTTTCAGAATCTTTCCAAGGGACGTTTTATGAAAAGCCATACAACATGGAATATTTCCTTAGACATAAAAGGGCTATGGGCTCTGACGTGCCTCCAACCTGGAGTGGTCTAAAAATCCTGGACTTGCTTCATACTGCAGACAATCATTTGTCCCATTATCTCTAGCTACTCCCACTTTCTTCACAGTTTGAAACATCCACACTTCTATGGAGCTTGGCCCCTCTGCCTTGCTTATTCCACTCGGTGAGTTTTCTTAGAACTATGTGTTTAGGGAAAAGTAGTCACATACACCTGGCTCTCCCTGCAAAGAACTCCTGAAAGACACCTGAAAACTGCTCCCTCCTACTACATATTTAAGAGACTGGGACAGGTCTAACGCTCATGTTTTATGACTGTTCCTGGCTATTCTAAAATCTGTCACCTGGGTGACATTTGTGTGAATCTCTTGTATGTCAAGACACTATCACAAAATTTGTTTTGAACTGATTTTGGAATGTGAAATTGTAAACAGCAATTATACAATTCCAACACATTTAAAAGAAAGAATCATGCAATATACAATCTACAGTTCCTTCCTGAAAAAATATAAAATATGTTATATTAAAATATGTAAAACAAAAATTTAGTTTCTTCTGAAAAATTAGATTCTTCTGAATGGTGTTAAAGTTACATCTCAATTATTACTATTTTGTAACAACACAAAATCAAACCTCAGCATACCTTAATTAGTCATCAGACAAGATGGTAAACTATAAGCAATGAGACTTGAGAGTTTTGAATTTCAAGTGTTGTCTGTATCCAGAGAGAAAACAACTTCAGGTAGAAACTTACATAGAATCACAATGTTAGTAAACAGGACAAACAATGAATCATCTGGGTTCTTAAAAATGAGATTCTGTAGGTTTCTCCCAATTGTCTCCACTCTCCAGAGATTTGTTCACGGATAGATGTTTTTGAAAAGCTAACTGGATGCTGCTATTATCCAGATTCAGAACTCAAAACAAGTCTACACAGCAGCTCGCTGCTGACATTCTCCCTTCAGCCAGGTCACAGGCACCACCTTGCCCTCTTCTTGGTTGCAGAGCATCTCCGGTGATGGGGTGTCATGACAGGAAAAGGCCCTCATGCACACGCATCCATCCATGGTCATTCCAAAGGGATTCAATGCTTCTGACTCTACACAGGTGTTGTTCCTGGGAGCATTTGCAAGAAAATCTCCCTTCAGAGACTGCCCATATTAGGGTCAATTTCTTGATCTTCAAAAATTCAACCTGTAATCATGTTCCCTTAGGTGTGCTTCATGCAGATGAGAAAACAGATCATGATACTGGGGAAACTGAATAAGAAATGTGTAGCCACAGCGGAAAGAACAGAAATACCAAAGTGGTATAAGAATGTGAGTGAGGAGCCAGGGATTTAACTCAGTGGTTACAGCACCTTCCTTGGAAGTGCAAGGTCCTCAGTTCAATCCCTGATAACTGCATACAACAATACTGGGTGTAGTGATTCATGCCCACCAGCAATCAGTACCTCATACCACAGTGCAGGGTTTAGTGGCTCATGCCTGTAATCCCAGCACTTGGGAGGCAGAGGCAGGAGGATTGCTGTGAGTTCAAGGCTAAGCTCAAGATCAGCCTGAACTACAAAAGTGAGACTCTGTCTAAAAAAAAAAAAAAAAATGTGAGTGAGGTAGACAAAGTGGCCAAATCAAAATCTCACCAGAGGAAGTTAGGGTTTAATTAAAGAATAACCCCAAAGTCCTGTTGCACTTATAGGAGGGACTTGTGGAAGGCACCTAGGTCATGCAGCCCCTGGTCTCCTCTGTGGAACCAGCTACTGATGAACTACAGCCATGGAGTACAATGGTAGAAAGTGGGGCTTAGACAGAAGACAGAGCTGGTGGGGAGGTTGATCTTCCCCCCTGGTTTGTTCCTTTGGCTCCCTGGTCACCGTGATGTGAGCAGGTTTCTTTGCTCTGGCCCTTCTGTCATGCTGTTCCTCTGTCTAAGCTGCCAAGCATGGCTTACAACGTATGGAATCATGAGCCAGAGTGAAGCTCTCCTCCTTTACACTGTGTATGTCTGAAATTTCCCTAGAAACAGGAGACCAACAAAGATGGAAGTTGGCATCAGAGAAGTATGGGCTTTATAGAACTATATGAACATGGGTTTTAAAAGTCTTTGAACCTGGTTTGCAGAAAGAGTCAGGAAAAGTTCAAACCTGCTTGGCAGAGAAGCTCTGGAATGCTGGAAGCCAATCTAGATAAGAGATTCTGATTAGTCTCAGAAAACCAGAGGCTGATAGAAAGTAAGTGGCAAAGACCAGGTCCAGGAAGTTTCAACAGGGAGTGAAGACTGCACTGGTAGTTGACACAAAGCCATAGTGCCAGGCTCTGGCTAAACATTTACCTACATTTTGCTCATGTGCTGAGAATTTGCAGAAGACTAAGATTAAGGGCAGTGGACTAATTAATTTGGTGAAAGAAATTTTAGAATAAATCAACATTCTCGATGAGGCATAGCTACTGCTTACTGCTTTTAGCAAGATTTACACCAAAAAACAGGTGCAAAAGTCTATCTAAAAATTTTTAATTTCTTTACACAGAAAAAGTTGGAGCAGAGGAAAACAGAGTGCATAAAAGATTAGCATTAAAACAAAACCAATTACTTTGGGACAACAGGAAAGATGACATGAGGGCATGTGGAGATTCCTCAAGGACCCATCTCAGGGACAAAAGTGAAGTCTCTGTTTTGAATGCAGAGCCCCAGAGCACGCTACTCAAGCAATGATGCCTAGGAAATAATTTCGCAGGGAGCTGATTTGTGGTGCTGAGCCATCCATGTATTCAAAGGCCACTCCAGCCATGGTCTAAGAAACTTATCTACTGCTGGATCAGGCAGCAGAGCTTGGTGTCATCCACACGCTGGTGATTTCACAGGGAGGCAGAACGCCAGAGTTTGGGCTTAGGAAGATTCCACCCAGCTTTCAAAGGGCTTCAGATGGCAGATAGAGTATCCCTGGGAGGTCAGTGTGGGGAACTAAGAGAAAGACCTCACATGTGCAGAGGAAATTTCAGGAAGTTGGAGATTCCAGGAATGTGGAATGTCAGTGATGAAAGCCATAGACAGTGGGTAAAACTGCTCCCGAGAGGTCATAAGGGCCAGGCCCAACAATTCCACAGGAGCTGGGCTCCACCAGTCCCCTTAGAATACACAATTTATCTCATGTCTCACCTCACATCTCATCACAATTGTACTGATGTTGGCTATGGACATGGAGGATTCAATGTTTGCCTTTTGTTCTAGTCTTGCTTTCATCTGATTTCTTCCTGTCTCACTCTTCTACCTTTTAGAATGAGAATGTTTACCCTGTGCCAACATACATTGGAAATGTTTAACTTTCTTTTTGATGTTTAAAGGGGCTTAAAACTTAATTTGCCTTGAGTTTAAGAAGAGATTTTGAGGTTGGACTTTTCAGCAAGAGAAGTTCAACTAAACTGGCTCAGCAATTCTGTACTCTGGGGTTTGGAAGAACTACTCTAGGGCAGCTTGTATCTTGGGTAAAGGAGAAATGGTGAAAGATGGGCCCGCTTCTGAATCTTCTTGGGGGCTCTAGTCTTTGCCTTCACCTTAGGTGCCACCTCCCAGTTTCCACGGCAGACTCTCCATCCATCCGTCCATCACAGACCCATCGGTCTCCTGATAGAGATTCACACAGGATACCGCAGTGAGCTCCAGACCTTCACCTGGATCCTTCGGTCTCCCATGTGCAGACAGACCCTCTGAACTCTTCTTCATCAGACTCTGTGGGCAGCCACTGTAAGCCAGTCTTGTAAATTATTACATATTTCTCTATAATTCATCTTATCTGTTTCTCTACTAAACACTGACTGATGCAGCAGCAGAGAGGAGAGTAACCCAAAAGATTGTGTGAAGTAAGGAAGAGAGGCCAAAGAGTTCAGGCTATCATGGACCACTGGAGTTGAGGAAGAATAAAAATAAAAGTTTTGTATAACTACAACAGCAGTACAAGTTTAAAACTAGATTTGGAAGCTCACAGAAAGTGAGGTGGGGGGATGTTTGTACAAGGAATGGTGCAACAATAGCATTTAAGTATATAAAAAAAGCAATGCTAGGTAGGCAAGTGGCCTGCATGAGTCTGAAGATCAGCAATAAAAAGAAATTGGTAATAGACAGGGAAGGAATTGAGCAGATAAGTAAATATATTAAGGATAGTATGAGTTCATGTCTCATTGTTGGACAAGGTTTTACAAATATAATTTTAAATTAACGTTAGAGAAACTGGTGTGAAATCATACAAAGATGGAAAAATAAGTATAAATTATTTCATATGTATATATATTACACACATATGTGCATGTTGCACATGCATTTTCCAGTTCTTTCCCATAAGAAGGTCCGATAGTCGTGACACTGCAATATCAATGCATGTACCTAACACACATGTTTTGATTTCTAAATTCCTCCCTAAACTACAGAACCTCTTAGGGAAAGAGAAAGTACAAAACAGTAATTTTTGAAACAAAACTGAGGAAACATATCTAAAGTGCACGGAATTCATACTGAAGGTTCAGTCCAATACCACAAAAAATAATTCAGATTATACTGTATACTGTCCTAAGTCTAGAAAAATTTGATCACCAACATGGAGGATAATAGTCACAAATTGAAGGTAGTGAATTTATTGCTATAATGTATACATACAGATATGACTCAGAAAAACTTAGACATCAAATTATTTAACCAGCAATGGGAAAGTAAAACTATGTGCTACTTGGTTCTATACAACTGGCATTACCCTGACACTAAAACCAGTAAGAACACAACAGAAAAGCTACAGGAACACAGATAATCCTCAAAACAAAATCTACCTAACCAAATTCAACAGAACATTAGCACTGTTAAACAAGTACAGGTATAATTCATCCCAAGGATGCAAGGATAGCTCAGTACTTGTAAATCAATAAACATGATATACTACATCAACAGAATAAATGACAAAACGTATGAGGCTTCTAATAAAATTCAATATCCCTTCATGATTAAATTTTTGAAAAAAATTATATAGAAGAAACATACGTCTATATAATAGAGGTCATTCACAGTAAACCAAAAGCTAATCTTAAACTGAATGAGGAAAAGCCAGACTTTTTTATATAAGCTCTACAAGTCAAGAAAGTCCATGTTCATCATAAATACTGCTATAAATTCTAGCCAGGCTAATCAGGCAAAATAAGGAAATAAAAGGCATACAAATTGGGGAAAAAAAAGTCAAATTGTCATTGTTTGTAAATGGCATGAATTTACATAATGAAAACTCCATAACTTCTACCTATCCTATTAGAATAAATTAAATTGGGAAAATAAGATTATACTACCTGAGTTACGTATTACAAAGCTATAGTGATCAAAAGAAAATGGTGTTGGCATAAAAGTAAAATCATAGACAGTGGGAAAGAATATAGAGTCTAGAAGCAACCCTACTCATTTACAGCCAAGGAATTTTCAACACTCACTTTGAGAATATGCACTGGAGGAAGACACTACTTTCTTTTTAGTGATGCTAATATCTTTAATAATCACACCTCCTTTGGATCCATATTTTACACTTGTTTCCTCTAGGACCAAAACAAGTTTTTCAGCTTTTTCCATGAGGTCCCTGATCCATCATTCTCCTTATAAAGCTGGTTAAAGTGCCTCAATTTACCCATGTCGCAACCTAAATTTTGAGCCATTTTCACATTTCCTCAGGCAGAGTAATTAATTAGTGCATTTCCCTTAATCTCAGTCTCCAGAAATCTCAGGGCATGGGCCACATGTAGACAGGTTTTCGGTCTGCACACATGGTCTCTAGCCCAAATGCTGAAAGAGTCCACATTCCTAAATAAACCCCTTTGCACTTGGCCTTTACCGTCCACGTTCCTATCAGCATTTGGTCTTGTGAGCACCAACATGAATCTCCTATCCCAATCTGCTTATTGTATTAAAAGCTTTCTCCAACCTGTTTCTCTGAACCTTTCTAAATTCCCCTGGTAAACCAGTTTCAAAAACTTCTAGAACCTGCTCAGACAGTCACAGAAGAGACCTCACTTTTTGGTACCATTTTTTAAATATAAGTTAGCTTTCCTTAAAGAAATACTTAAAGAAGTAATTTTAATTTGGCTCACAATTTCAGGAGATCCCAGTAGAAAATCAGCAGGATCCAAAGCAAAAACCTCACAGCAGAAGGACCTCATGGGCCAAAGTCACACAGCGCATGCCGATTTGAAAACACATCAGGAGAATACCAAGAAGGAATGGTGGATGGACCATATATAGTGCCCAAGACCATATCTGCATGACCTACCAAGACAAACCCAAGAACTTGTTCACCAACGTGCTGTTTGTTAACAATTGACATGTCAGCATTAGTGGTCACAAGTATCAATATTATGAAAGTGAAAAAAAAAAAACACTAAAAGCTGTTTCAGATTTTAAAATAATAAACAGAAAAACTAAAGAGACAAGATGCCAAATTGCAGTTTATGTTCTGCATTGAATAATTTTGCTATAAAAGTCATTAGAAAAATTAAAATCTAAATGTGCTGTCAATACTTGATGGTAGTAATATTTCAGTACTATCTCCTAATTACAATGGTTTGTGTTAAAGAGAATATTTGTGCATGAGTAACAAAGTATTTAAGGTCAAGAGCACTATGTGGAGAATTTGGTTCCAAGTGGCTCAGAAACAAAACATTTTTTCTGCTTGTTGGTATATTTTTATTTTAGGCTATAAGTAATTAAAGCTAAGTATAATGCAACATTAGAACTATATTGTCTACCCAAAGAGGAATCAATTACCTGTAGTAGAGAAAGAATGGCATCTCCCAACTGCTGTGATGGCGAAATTGGTAACATTTCACAGAAGTTGAACTGAGATGCATGCCACCATACAGCAATACACAGATGAATGCAGTATCTTAGGCACCTGAGAGGTTCAGACATACTAACCTCTCATATGTTGGTGTTGGAGTACTGTGATGACAATGAATAAACAAAATATATGGCTGATTATGTATATAAAGGAAAGTGCTAAGTACAGAATATTCTCTAGAAAAGTATTATAGTCTGGTCATTGGTCTATGCTAACTCTGTCCTCCTCAGTAACAGTATAACACAAAATGACCTGGGTTCTCTGAGTGTCTTGCTGAATATCTCATCAGATTATTGTGCAGTAGAGGACATTTGAAAGATAATTTCTGGCACATTATTGGGTGCTGATGAAAAATGTAAGAATTAAGGTTTAAAATAAAGATCTGAAGTCCATTACATCTATGAAGTCTAATGCTAGACAGTCCCACTATCCCAGGAGGCAGGGCTATCAGTGGTGGGAGTAAAGGTGAACCCAGTGTGATATTGGCACAAGCCCTCAGAAAACTTCTACAAAACGCAATCCCACACTTGGTGCTTCTGCAGAACAGTGATAAAAAAATTCAGGAATGGGCAAGGATTATCATATTAACATACAAGGAATACTAGGCAGTATAGACTGTTTTTTTGTGTGTGTGGCCAGAGTTCCAAGAAGAAAATACTAGAGCATGGGACACAAAGATTTCTACTCTCAGATGTGCAGCAAGAGTGCTCTAGTATGAAGATTATCGAGTCCCATGTTTGTGACTCAGAGAGCTCCCAGCATGAAATCTGACTCAGCCAACTGATGTCAGCCTGCAGCTGGAAGCCTTAGGGCTTGCACAGGGAGCTTCCAATAAGGTTGTGGTGGTAGGAATACAGGATGTATATGGGCCCTAGTGGAAAACCCTACCCACTATGGTATTCCAGATAATAATCTTACTATATGCCAAACCTCCTTCTAGCAACAGAAACTAATGCTAAAACCTCATGATGCTTTGAAAGTTCCACACTGGCAAGGTCGATATATGGTTCAACCCCTATCCCAGGAAGTTAGTCAACTCATATATCTAGAGTTGTCATATATAATGGATATGGTTTACTGAAACCAGCAACACAATCCAAGTTCTGAGTTTTCATTAATTCATATGTACCTACAGTGCCACATTACCGTAAATAAAGAAGATTAATCTATAGCTAGTTGGTGCAATGCTTCAATTTATCCCATCCATACTATCCTGCGTAAAGGTGCTGCAATGAATGCTCAAAGGAACATCACTTTAAAATCATTGGAGAAACACCAGAATAGAGAATATACTGTGAAGATGAGACAATTAACTTCATATAGCAAAATATTATTAAAATTAAAGACTAGTTCTATATATCCAACAGGTAAAACACTACTTTTATTGTGTTAAGAGTCACAACTAGCACTGGTTCTCTTACTGCAACTGCAGTTGATTAAGTGGAATTTTTTGTGCATCCCATTCTTGTAGCTTTAGACTTTGTGGATTTTGAAGTCTTCATCCCAAAAGACAGTGCTTCAAATGGGAGAAACAATAAGCATTCCATCAAACTTTAAAACTATGACTACCAACTGGTTTCTTTTATAAAAAGATAAGGAAAGATTGTGTATCTTGGCATGGCAGTTGATACTGACTATGAATAAGAAACAGAACTGCTAATATTTGGTTGATCTATGGGACTCTCCCTAGGAAGTCCACTGCTTGCTTTGGTGTAAATTGCCTAATGTAATAGCAGACTCTCAGATCTCTAAGCAATAAGGATGTAAGTCAATCCATTATTTATAGGAGAAACTAAAATTTAGAGAATTTTAATAGCATGCACCAGTGGTGGTATTCCCATTATCTGAACTTGAACATGATTGAATTCTTCCTAGAACCTCTTCATCCATTTATAAGAATAAGGATCAAGGGAGTTAAGACTAGAAACAGTAGCAAAGCAGGCTATATTCTTTACACCAACCATGAGTATAAAAGCAAATGAGAACTAAAATTCATTGCACATTTACACTGCACCAAGCATCAGATTATATTACATACATAGATTTTTCTCATTCAATCCTTAGGACCACTGCTTAAAAAGATATATTACTAAGCTCATTTTATAAAGGTGCTATAAGGGATTAGTACATTTATTCAGGTTCACATAAGTATGGCAGTATACTGGGCTCACTTGATCATGATGAAAATGTGGATAACCTGTGAAAATACAGGGCTTTAACTCTAAAATTCCTGATTTAAGACTCAAGAGAAGAGCCTAAAACTCTCTGCTTCTAACAATTGACAACATGATACTGATGTAATGTGTCCCAGGGCCACATGGGAGAGTTTTATGTGATGTCAAAGACAACAGTGTCAGTCCAGCGCGGGTGTTCCAACTCCAGTGGTCACCTACTCTTCTCTAACTTCACATTTCTACCAGAACTAGTCTGATCAAGATGGGCCATTGTGGGCATTAATGTGAATTTATAACACTAAGAAAGACACAGGGTATTTCAATTTCCTTGTAACATAAACATAAAACCATGGGGCAAAGTCATAGAAATTTAACATCTTTTCTAGTATTAATTTAAATCATCCTAAGAAGTGTACCAGAGTCTAAACAACAATTTAGTTTGAAAGAGACTATATTGCAAGCAGTGTGGAGATTCACTCTTTCCAGAGAGAGCAGGGAGTTTTCCCAAAGACCCTGACAAATAGAGGTATAACTAGAAGCTGGGAATGCCAGAAAATAGATGAGCAACAGAAGAGAAAAAGAAAATGAGAAAGGTCAGTAAGCATTTTATGATGGTTTCTCTTAAATTTCTAAAAATATGGATGTATACAATGAAAGTAGTTACATTCATTTTGGGGTGTTGGAAAATGTCTACAGCATAACTTAATCACTTTCCAACCCTCTGTCCCTCTCTTATGCTGGTCCCTGTTCCTTCCGCTAATTTCCATCCCTCCAATGGTCATGTGCTCTTTCTAGGATCTCATTTTTATTTTATTTTTTACTTTCTAATGTTTTAGGTTATTATAAGACATAATGTTAAGTGAAATAAGTTAGACAAAAAAGTGAGACACTGCATTATGCCTCTTATGTGGAAAAGCTAAATCTGGTATTAAAACAGGAGAGTAGTTGTACCCATCATTCACAAGAGCCTAGAATGAGCAGAGCCCCCATCTGAGGAGTAGAGTTCTGTGGATCCCACAACCCTGTTGCAGGAAATGCAGTGCTTCGGGAAAGACACAAGTGTAATATTATGCACTGCAAACATGTAGTAATAAAGAACTGAAATAAATACACTTAAAAGGAAATAAAATTTCTCTAAGAATTAGTGACAGTACAAGCAGGATATGGGAAGACTCATCCATGGAGTACTGCTAGTATCATGAAGCCACAAATCCAATAAGGGAACTTCATTGGTAACATAAGCACTCACTCTGCACTACTCACATTCCCTTCAAATGGAATCAATGACAAGGCAGTAACTGAAGTCACCTTAGGCTAGTGCTCTTCCAAACGTGAGACACTTAATTTCATTTGCCACCTCGATAGAACATGTTCTATTGGCCTAGTAATTTTGTGTTTAGAAACTATTATTGTATACTGGGAAATTCCACTCAAGCCAGTATAAACAATTGCCTTTATTTTATTTTGTAAAAGGAAAGGAAAAGTTAAACATGTTTAATATAGTTTAAAAGTCATTTTACTCATCGTGTGTCCCTGAGGTAATGAGCCAATATAATTTCATAGAAATTATCTCCCCTACTTTTAAGTGAGATAACATTTAACCTGTGTCTCAGTTACTTTTCTGCTCACTGAGACAAAATACCTGATACCCAGTGTTACAGGAGAGGTTTATTTAGCTCCTGGTTTGTAGAGCTTCTGATTCTAGCTCGCTGGCTCCCAGGTAGGGCGGCATGGCAGAGGGACATCGCACAGAAGGGACAGTTCATGGTGGGCAGAAGATACCAGCAGAGCAAGGGACAAGGACAGCTCTTTCTTCCCCTCTCTTATCCGGGCTGCTCAGGGAGGGTGGCACTCACACCCTCAACCTTGATGCCCTTGAGCCTGGCACCGCACCATCAGTCAGTCCCTGCATGACATACTCTAGATCCAGCCACGTTGGAAAAGCCTCACCTATGACCACATAAGGTTTGAGGAACATCCAGGCACAAGCCGTTAACAGCCCTTGTCCAAAGTACTGTACCATTTTTATGTTTTGTTTTTCACAAGTCATGTTTATTCCTTTTCAAATCAGTACATTTTCCCAGCATAGCATTTAATAATAAGCATGATTTCAGAGAAAAAATAAACTAAATTTGGAAATACGCCTAAAGTGTTTTTAAATTTTTTAAAATGTTAGTTATACTAGAACATTTTCTAACACTTAGTGAAGGTTGCATGATTCTTTCACAAAAGATGATTTTGATATACTCTTCACAGTGGGCTAGGGCTTATATATCTTCTAATTTTATAAAGTTAGGGATTGAATTGTAGAAAATAAAAAAGGTTTGATTATAATCCTGTTTAATAGAGAAGATAACCCAGAAAGGTTTTCCTTCTTTCCAGGTTGTTAATGTATTTTGTATCAAAGTGAGCTATCTTATTCCTCACCTCTCTTTCCATTGCTCTCATATGTCTGAATTTTTATCTTCCTGGAATCAGCTATTTCATCCTTTGACTTTGACGATTACTCATTAAAACATAAAGTGATTAATTCAAATTTTTTATTACCTTTTTGTTTCTGTATTTCAGTTTTAACTTGAATGAGATGTAAATATTTGAAGAAAGTTCAAATGAGCACAGTAAGTTTAGCAGGACTGGGTGTATCCTTAACAAGACATATACTTCCTACTCTCTTACCCAAACTCGGAAAATGGTAGGGTATTAATGAACGTTTAATTATGCAAATATTTAAGAAGTGTTAGATCAGCTAAATGAAGCAAAGGGCTCCCCATCCTGCAAAGATCGGTCATCTCCTTGTCCATGTTCATCATCATTAATGAAACAAAGTTAATATATCACAAAGTTTTGCCAAATTACTGTAAATCAGCAGGAACTAATCCAGAACTTCCATGGGAAAACAAGAATTCCTTTTATGGGTCAGGGAGTTAGCTCAGTGGTTCCAGTGCCTGTCTTGCAAGTGCAAGAGCCCGGGTTCAATCCCCAGTAACCACATACAATATTGGGCATGGAAACTCATGCCCAGAAGCAATCAGTACCACATACCACAGTGCCAGGCGTGGTGGCTCACGCCTGTCATCCCAGCACTCGGGAGCAGAGGCAGGAGGATTTCTGTGATGTGAGTTTGAGGCTGATCTCAGGGCCAGCCTGAACCACAAAGCGAGACCCTGTCTCAAAAAAAAAACAAAAACAAAAACAAAAAAAACCAAAAAAAATTCCTTTTATGCCAGAAATCTAGAGTCTAGCACTCTCCCTCTACTTCCACCTTGCACATTTGTATCCTTGTTCAGCAGACATTCTGACTGGTAGTGGAGGACAAACAGGAACTTTACAGGTTAATTCATTGATCCATTTATTTCATACACTGGTGCGGTCTACTTTCAAAATTATTGCTCCTCTATGTAGGCAACACACAGGTTTTCTTACTTTCATTGAGCCTATTTTTAAGGAAAAAAATAGGAACAAGTCACAAAAACAGGTGCAGAAACAAGATCAGCTACTTGTAAATGCTAGAAGAAAAAATTATAGGAAATAAGAATAATGAAAGCCCTTATTTTATGTGTAGCTGGATGTCTGCATGTGTCGCAATGGTTTTTTTCTAGGAAGCTGAGCCAGGACCAAAATAAAGTGAGGAGACAGTATCATTCCCAGTTAATGTCAGTCCACAGCAAACGTCAACAAAATACCACCATCTTACAAAAAAGATTCTCAGAAAATTTTAAGTTTGTAAACCTCTTACATTGATAAAAGATAATTTGCCTAAAATAGAATTTCTATCATTATAAATATATATCATTGATTCTAAAACTTAAAAACAAAATTAGTTTTATCTTCTTTAATTATGCAAATGCATTATCTACACACACAGGATAATTGAGTTTATTCATCAAGCGCCAGTATCTTTTTGATCTCTGTAATTCAAGTTAAATTCATTACATTTTCTTATTCTTGTTCATGTCTTCAAAATCAGGTCAAAACTTATCTTCTCTGTATTTAGAAGACTAGTCTTTCACCTCAGCTACCCACTTGGATTCTATGCAGATTTTGAAATATCAGTAGCTGTGTGGATCTCAAAAAATAGACCCTGAGTGTAGCTTATCAAGAGTGCAATAGTGGTCCAGGGGTTTCACTGTGTAGCCTGCCACCCCAATTTTCCCTACAGTTTCTACATAGCTTTATGTTTTCTTTATTGACAGAAGACTCATGCCTTGTTTTTACAAACTAATAGTATCTATAATCATCTTTAGTTCTTCATATTGAGACACAGTATTTAATTTTTGTATGTATCTGAAAGACTTCTCTTTGACACAGGGTTCACTGATGTCCTGTTGTAATTAGCAGGAATCACATTATAGGCCTAATTATTGGCATCATCTTTAAATTTATTTTCATTGAACTCACGCATGTAAAGCATGTCTGATTCTCTTTGGTTTTGTGCCTTATTTTCTGGACTATATAGTAACTGATTTTTTTAAGGAATGATGTAAAGGTATTCTTTCAGAGTGTATAGATCTAAAAATATTAATTATACACTCATGTTTAATAATTTAGCCATGTGTAGAATGATACAACCAAAGTTATTTTCCCTTGAAAATATCTGAAGTTACTCATTCCATTTTGTTCTAACACTAATTACTATTCATGAGGAAAATGAGATGTTTGTCAGATTTTTAAATATCATCTTATTATGTTTTCTTTTTATTATATTATCTTTACTTTTTTGAAAAGATCAACTGAATAATCACAATTTCAGCTTCCACACTCTCTTTCTGACCTTCCTTAGTGTATACTTTCCCTGCTCATCCCACTTGTGTTTTATGGTTATCAGGCCATCTGGAGTTTCTTGGAGGATGCTCATAGGTCCTTTTCCCACTATTTACCCTTTGAAGTCTTGCTTTTTCTTCTGAGATCAGATCTGTATCTTCACTTTGCTCCTTCATATTGCTGACTATCAGGTATCTTGTGACTTTTTTAGGTTTAAGTTTAAAACTGAGGGAGCAGAAGATCAGCTGCGCGTCACTGAGTACATATCACCAGCTGGAGTTTTTTGTCACTTAGATAATAAGAGGAAGAGGCTAAGAGAACATCACTTTGGAGACCCTCCCCATGACCGGGTCATGTTGAGGAAAGCCTTCCTTTTGATCAGGCATTTCTTATCACGATACTGACAAGCGAGTATAGAAGGAGGCGCCAAGGGAAGGCTACATCCACAGGGCATATGTTCTGCAACAGACTTAATTCATCACAGTTTTTAGCATTTCTCCCACTGTTTGAGCCAAAATCTGTATTTCTCTGAGCGCTGCAGGACAGATCAGTGTCTCCCTTCTCCCATGACTGTCCCTCTCAGCATTCTTGGCTTCAACTTCTTGGCTGTGCTATTTGCTGAAATACTGAAATACTCCCATTTGATTTATCTCTTCAAGAAACTGGCTGGAATCTGCCAACCACTAACAGCCTTCCTCCACCGTGTTATCTCTAATGGTTTGGATTTATTCCTATTATGGTTATTTCCTCTGTTACTATATTAATTGAATCTTAGATGAAAGAAGACTAATATGTGTGCTTACCATGCCATCTGGAACAAAGAGAAACCAAAGTATTATTTTCATATTTGTTTCTTGTAATTTTAATTTGACCTGAAGAAAATCTCCAAATCAATGGTTTGATAAGAAGTAGATATATGTACAACTAACAGATGGATTATATCAAGTTTCACCTTACAGAAATTATATCCAGTTGATCACATTCAATCTAGACTTTCACATAAGACAGATATTAGGAACAGAGAACATTATTTATAGTAGATAGGCACATCCTATGAGCTAATGTTTACAGAAAGAGCTAGAAAAATCTGATTCTGAAAATTCTAAGTATGTTTCTCTTCAAAGACAGAGGTCACTTGAATTCTTCCCATAATTTCAGCTTGACTTAGTAATGACTAATACAAATTATGAGAATTAAAAACACAAGTAGGGCAGAAAATAACACTTCTAAAAACTGTGTACTATTTAACTATTGGACCAACTCCAAATGGCATGGAACAGTTAAGTACCTGTGGTGATCAATGTCAACACTCCTGCCAAAATGTGCCCAATGCTTGAAGAAACTATTGAAAGCAGACTCTTAAGAGAATAGTTCCTGTGAAGATCACAGTGGAGACAATACATTAGCTGCTCTGTGACTAGATTTTCAGTGAGCTATGTGCATATATGTTACATGATGGGCAGTTCATTTCTTGATTGTACTGGTAACTTACACTGCACTGGTAGCAAAAAGCTAAAATGACTGTAGCTTTACAGTTTAACTTTTGCTACTTTAATTAAGAAACATATCGTGTGCACCCTTAATTTCCTTCCTTCTAGCACAGGATCTGGAATATGATAGATGCTCAATAAATAGAATGAATGAATGAGCCTCAGCTGCCGCCCTAACATTTTCATCCCAGGACACAGACCAGTGTAGCACATAATGAGGGTCAGAATAATTGGTTCCCTCGAGTATGTTCTTATCTGAAAAAGCCTTAACTGCTCTGCTTTTCTAAATGGATACATTTTCCTTACACATGTATAGTCTCTGTTATAAATATATGTAGTCTGTGTTATAAATTTTTAATAGCAATGACTTAAGCTTTCCAAGGCTCTTTACAGCCACACAGCCATCTTATTCATGATCCTTGATAATTTTTTCAGTTCAATACTGATGACTGTTAACCTTATAAAAAATCATCAGACCTGGTAAGATTACATTAATTTCCTCTTTATTGAGTTTTCCCTTAGAAGAAATATCCATCATAGATTTGTAGAAAGAGGAAAGTCATACTGCATGAAACAATAAATCCTCTATAATCTGGTAAAAAATTCAAAGTCCAAGAAGGTGAACACTGTATTCTACATTTCATATGTAGAAGTTGTTTTTGTCTGGTGCTCAATTCATTTGTTTCCATTAAGATAAAATTTGCTTTGTACAAACTCTTCTTAAGTCTTTACTTATGAATGAGAGCCACGATGAGATTTACATTGTCTGAGACTCTTTGTATTACTGATAAAAAAGGACACTGACCACCTGCTCAATATAACTCTCAGCCGAATAAGCAAAAATTAAGATGGGTGATTAATGTTACTAAATCCCCGCCTTCATCACTTCTCCCTCCCTAAGACACAACATGTGACATCCACAAGTTAAAAGAACATGTTTAACTTGGCTCATGGTTTGAGACATCCAGTCCACGGCTGCCTGGCTTCCAGGCATAAACATCTTGGCGGAAAGGTGTGGCGCAGGACAGTTGCTCAGCTCCTGCGAGCCAGGAAGCAACAAGCAAAGGGAAGAACTGGGACAAGAACACATTTTTCAGGTCACAGCCCTAATGACCCCTGTTCAGCCAGGCTCCACCTCCACGGGACATTAGGAATGAACTCATGAGCAGGTAAGTCTGCTGATGAGTATGATGCCTCCCTGAACCAATCACTTGCCAAAAGCCCCACTTCAAGACTTCATGAGATAGTTAGGGGTCATTTTAAACATGACATTATATTCCTGTACCCCAAAGTCTCATTTTACATGCTGCTTTTAGTTCATCTCTAAGCCCTCAAAGTCACAGCTCCCAAGACACTGAAAAATCCAAGTCCACAGTCACTTCTGAGACTCAACACAAAGACCTTATCTGTGAGCCGCTATTAAAAAAGAAATGTCAGTTCTCCCAGCAAACAGTGGCCCAGAGTAAATATTCCCACTCAAAGGGGAGGAATAAGGAAGCAGAAGGAATCAAAACAGAGCCAGAACCAGGAGGGTAAATAGGAAGTCCTATAGCTCCAACCCTTCCACTGCAGGGCAATTACGCTGAGATGTGAACTCCAAAGAACCTACACTTTGCTGGCTGCAGCGCCGAACTTCTACTCTCTTGTCCTGGCTCCTCGCCTCCTATTCGTGCCCAAGCTTTCCCAAGCAGATATTCCATGTTCTCACATGTCCAGCTTCCTAGCATCTCCACTACATCGTAAGCTTCACTTCCCATAGGAAGCCTCTCAGAGGCATGCTGTGGATCACTGCAGGCTGTTCTCTAAAATCAGAGTGAAGGCCACCATTTCATTAAAGCACTCTGCATGCCTAAAGCATGCATACCACGTGGACGAAGTGAAGGTCTACTGCCAGCTCAAGGAGTGGCGTTGCCCCTTGGGTCATGGCAGCAGAACATCTGGAGGCCTGGGAAACTCATTCCTAAGCACCCCGAGTACAGATGACATGCTGGGGCAGTCTGAAAGTCTTTCAGAGGAATTTGCCTTTGCACACCTTGAGACTGTGAAGTTGGTGTGTGGCCAATTCCAGATATACCTCCAAGCCCTCTTCCTTGTTTTCCTGGGATTTGAGAACAGTACTCTTGAGTGTTCTGGTTTCGGGTCATTCTGAGGGCAGCAGCTGAGAATGTGATCAAAGCTCAAGACTGTGATAAGCTGCCGATTGTCACCTCTAGACGCACTCGGGAAAGATCTCTTTCCAAGCTTGTTCACTGGGTTGCCACCAAGATGCAGCTCCTACCAGTTGCTGAACTGAGCTATTTCCTGCGCACTTTCTCCAGAGGCTTCTCTGTTCTTTTCTACACAGATCATCTATGAGACGACTCACAGCATGCCATCTGCTTCCATCTGTGTAGGCAAGAAGGGCTGCGATTTTTTACCACCTGATGTCAGAACATCCATTCTGCCAGTTTTGCTATATCATAACTGCATGTCAGGGGGAAGCCACCAAGCCCAGTTCGTTTAAAGCAAGAAGATAAAATAGTATGAACATACAGAAGTGGGGACCACTGAGATCCACCCAGAAGTCTACACATTTATGAATCAAGCTGTCAAAGGGGATTAAAACTCTAAGATTTTTTAAATGTTACAAACAGAGCACATTTGTTACACAGACAGGACTGGTCAAACATGAGGAAAGATTTGTATTCATCATGGGAAGCCACTTCAAATTTACCCTTTACAAATCTCTGCAAGCCATCGCCTGCACTTTCATGTTGACTTTCTTATAGAAACAGCATTCTTCCTCACAGAGAAAAATTAAAACAAGCAAATGAAATTTGGCAAATTAAAACTATGTGACAATAATTTGCTCATGGTTTCCTTCTTACTCTGACTTCAAAGAAAAATATTTTCCTGTCTGATGGAAATTCCTTTGCCACTACAGTTGTCGTATCTTCTCAAGGACTGTGTTTCCCATTTGTGTTCTTTCTGTACCTTTCAAGCAGCACTACTGATGAATTCTCTTACCATACAGCCTGGCATCCAAATTCCTCTCGTGTTTTCCTCTTTCCCCTTCAGACACCATTCTAAAGCTCATCCCTTACCTACGTATCTTCTTTTTCTCAATAGTACACTTGAACGTAGTGACTGTTTTCCTGATAACAATTTCTCAGTTCAACAATACGATCTACTTACAGCAAAATTCAATTTCCTCTCTTGACCTCCTTCAAAGTTGTTATGATCATGCTACTGTATAGTGACACTCTACTCATGTTGTTTGCATTGTCCCATCCTCATGTGGAATTGCCTCACTTGTCCATAGTTTCTCAGTCTTTCTGGCAGAGTAACTGGTCTGAATCTTGCCCTTCAGTGGTCACTTTTTGATTTCCACGTAAGGCCTTTTACTCTGTTTATTATGTAACTTCCTCTGAGAAACCTTTACTTCATGTCTGATTTAATTACCTTATATTCGAAAAAGTCCTACAGTTTGATCTTCGGGACAAATCTCTCCTCACTAGGCTTCATGCTAGTGTGTGACTACGTAGAAGAGAGGCATCCATCTGGTCACTGAAGTGTAACGCGAACCTACGCTCTTCACTTTCCTCAGCCATAAGACCTACCAAGATGTGTCTTCTCTTAATTATTCTACAGTTGAAGATTTTGTATTTTAGAAATTTCTCCTGAAATAAATGCATCAAAGTTCCATTTAATGACAGTTACTATACTACTTTTTGGATAATATCACTCTCACATAAAACTTATTCATCTTAATATCAGGGCTTTAATTTCTACCAGCTGCTTAGGAAGTAAGAAAACAAAGAAATTCTACACCACGAAGGAAAAAGATGGAGTTCACAAATCATATTTGCATAAAGGAAGAGTGTAAGAATAGATATAAAAATACTTTTGCCTTTCTTATTCTTAATAGACTAAAAAATCAACATTGTTTAGAGAAATACTAATAAAATGTACTGAGTAATTATGCAGTGTAGAAAAATAAAATGAATAACATGATTGCCATTTGGAACAGAATTAAGACAATTACAAGGAACTGGCACTACAGATGAAGTGATCAGGTTTCCTTAAGAGTAAATTTAGTAAATAATTACAACTATAAATATTTTAAGATAAAGTTTACTTGGTACCTTAAGCAATGAGTTAAAATACAGCCACATAAAATACCAGTGAAGGAAAAAAGAGAGGGAAGAAATAAACAAATAGAAAGCAGTTAAAATTATGGTAGACAGAAATTCAACGGATCACTAATTATTTTAAATATGAATTTCTAAATACACCACTTAAAAAATAACATCAGGGTAGAGCAATAAAATAACACCCAACGCTGTGTTGACTAAAAGTAACTCACTAGAAAAGAACAAAAAAAGTTCAAAGTAACAAGATGGAGAGACACTATATTAACCTCAGCCAAAGAAATTGGTAATACTGGGCCAGGGAGTTAGCTCAGTGGTTCCAGTGCCTGTCTTGCAAGCTCAAGGGCCCAGGTTTGATTCCCTGGTAACCATATACAATACTGGGCATGGAGACTCATGCTCAACAGCAATCAGTACCACATACCACAGTGCCAGACATGGTGGCTCATGCCTGTAATCCCAGCACTCAGGAGGCAGAGGCAGGAGAATTGCTGTGATGTGAGTTGGAGGCTGAGCACAAGCCAGCCTGAACCACAAAGCGAGACTCTGTCTCACAAAAAAAAAAAAAAAAAGAAAAGAAATTAGTAATGCTGACATTAATTTTAGCAAAGAATGCATCAGGCCAGTGGTGGGGAACTTATGGCACATGTGCTGCTGAGAGCTCTTGTATGACTGTAAGCTCTACAAAGTTCACCATCACTGTATTAGCCAGTGAAAATCATCAAGGAAAAGGAGTGCTGAATGATGAGTTTAATTACTCACCAAAGAGTGCTGAATATTGCTGCCTTATACATAGGTATCGAAATATGTTGTGAAACAAACACTATAGAACTTAAACAGAACCTGACAAATTCACTATTATAGTACAGTTGAAGGTATCAAGACCTTGCAGTAACAAACAGATCAACCTCATAAGAAACCAATAAGGATATAATTGATCAAATGGCACTAGCATTTAACTTTATCCGATTTACAATTAAAGAATCTTCTATTCAACATAATAAAAGAATACACGTTTCTCCATGCTCACAGAGGAAGTTCACTAAGATAAAACATTCTGGACCTTAAGATATATCAACAAAGAAAACAATAGGAAAAACACAAATAATATTCTCAGATTAGAAAATGATCCAACTTTTTTGAACTTAATAGAAAAAGTTATAAAATCCCAAGTCTCTTAGAAATTAAAATACCAATAAATCCACAGATTTCAAAATAGTCTTATGAGAAATTAAGAATATATTGAATTACATAAAAAATGATAATATAATATATCAACCTCTGTAGGATGAAATGAAAGAAGTACTTAGAGGAAACTTATTGATCAACTCCATTCATTAAAATATAATAAAATTTTAGAATCAATCATTTGAACTACAGTTTAAAAAATTACAGAAAGATGAAAATTTAAGACTACAGCAAACAAAACAGAAAAATGGAATCAGTGAAATTATAAACAGGGAAACAAAAGAAAAATCAGTGAAGTTAAAAGTGGTTCTTAAAAGGCACTACAATGATCAACATGTGTCTAGGCTAATCAGGGAGAGAAAAGATTTACCAACTCCCAATATCACATTTGCAAGATGTGTTATCAGAACTGACTCTGGAACCATTCACCGAACCCTGGAAGAACATTGTGAAGAAGTTTATCTTATGAATTGAATAATTTAGAGGAAATATACAACTTATTTGAGAAGCACATCTATCAAAATTCATTCAAGGAGTAACAGATATCTAAGTATTCCATACCTTAAAGAAATTAAATCAATAATGAATAACTTTTCTGAAAGGAAAGCACGAGGTCCAGATCACAGATGAATTCTTCCACTAACTTAAGGAACAAATGAATCCCCAAATCTCTTCCTAAAATAGAAGGAAACCCTTTATAACTCACAGCAAAAGCAATACAGACATTCTAGGAAAGAAAAATATAAATCAATATTTCTCATTAATGGAAATATAAAAATCATCGCTAAAATACTAGCAAATGAAATGCAGCAATACATATAAAGGACCTGATCAAGTAAGATTCATTCCAGGTAGCTAAAACTGGTTCAATATTTGAAAATCAAGTAAAGTAATGTACTACTGCAATGTGTTACCAAAGAAAATCTTATAGCTGGGTCAAATGGGCCATTGCCCTGCTAGGTATATACACAAAAGAATTAAAAGACTCATATCACAGTGACATATGTGCACCCATGTTTATAGCAGCCCAGTTTGTGATTGCTACATCTTGGAAACAACCCAAGTGTCCATCAACTGGAGATTGGATAAAAAAGCTGTGGTTCTTCTACAGAATGGAGCACTACTTTGCCATAAAAAATATTAAGTTTGAATCATTTCTACTTAAATGGACATACCTTGAGGATAGCCTCATAAGTGAAATAAATAGGGCACAGATAGGTACATACCACATCTTTTCTCTGGTATGAGAAAATGAAGATGTAAATGAGTCCTAGCATTGTATGTTATATATTGTGAAATAGAAAATGCTCAATATAAAATAAGGTGAAAGGGAACAATGTTGAGGTTGTAACAAAAAAGTAAGGAAACAAATTTTATGTATATGGGGAGGTGGTAGGGTGGGTAGGGCTATGGGAAAAAATGAGAATTAAGTTGTGTCTTATACTGGTACAAATCCCCATTATGGAGGGCAATCATGATGTGTATATTTAATGTACCAATAAAGATTAAAAAAAAAAAAAGAAAATCTTATACCCTAGTCACCTAACAGAAGACATTTGACAAATACCCACTTTTGATTATTCTCATAAAATAGAAATAAAAGATAACTTACTCAACTTGATAAAGAATACCTCTAAGATATCTATAACTAACATCACGCTTAACGAGCAACTGAACACTTTTCACTTAAGACTAGGGATAGCACACCCCTTCTCCCTAAGTATGTCAGGAGCATTTCTATACAGATTTTGAGGGGAAAATCACTTCATAAAGTATAAGGTCTGGAAACAGAACTCTGTTTTGCCTCCAGTCACAACTAAGGGCTCTAGGGTCTGTGAGTTTCAGGTGCTCCAAGGCAGGATAACATCACTGAAGACATCCCAGTTCCTTGAGAACCATTTTCTGCTGTCTGGGACTCTCTCCTTTCTGTCCCCATCAGCATAAGATTTATATCATGCTAAGGTCAACAACAGATACTTGTCACTATGGAGAGTCTTGTCTTTGCTCACTCTGAGGCACTGACGCCCAACCCCCCATATGCTTTGAAATTAGCAAGTCCCTATTGTCTTTTTGCTTTTTGGCCCTTACTGTTCCCCTTACTGAGCAGTTGGAAGAAAGTGACCCCTGATAAAAATAAATTTAAGAGACATATACTTAAAATCTATGTTGAAAAATGAGAAGACTCTCCTGAAAAAAAGAAAGAAAGAAAGAAAGAAAGAAAGAAAGAAAGAAAGAAAAGAAAAGAAAAGAAAAGAAAAACAGCTAAACATGAGAAAAAATGTTCACCATGGAATCAGAGGAACCCTGTTCATGAAAGTGCTCGGGACCTCAACAGCATCCTGGCTACTTCTCAAAGGATATGCTTGATTTCTATTCTGCGAGCACGCTTCCTTTCATCACCAGCCATCCCATAGCCTCTTGACTTGCTTTTTTAGTTAACACATTTTCACCTTTAACAATTCCATGGAAATGTAACTGTGGTAGGTGGTTTACTTTCATTTGTCTATGTGTAAATATGTGTGAATGTGATGTATATGAGTGAATGTGATATATATGAGAGAATATCATACTTCAGATAGATGAGCTTTTGTAAAGGTTAAACCCTCACTGCACCAAATTTTCGTGTTTAAAAA